>JARQOD010001866.1:0-88664 GCA_033576555.1 Oophaga sylvatica | reverse complement strand
CTAGGTAAAGCATTAACTGTTGTCTCCACCTCTGATGGAACACACACAACAGACCCATGTATTGCTCTCTGCTGTCCTTTAGGGGGAGTGATTATTTTTGCAAACGGTATATATAGTGCTATCATGTGTCTTTCAAGTATGTTTAGATCAGCAAGTTCGGATGGAATTGGAGCCAGTTCTAACTTATTGAAAACAGTAATCAAAGGAATGTTTCCTGTCATAAGGTTTTCGTGGCAGCTATGGCAAATCCACTCTGTCATCCTTTCAGGAACTGCACATAGTTCTACAAGTTCACAGTCATCACTACAAACATGAACATATTTCCCTGTAAGACAATTCGATACCATGGCTAGGTTCTTTTTATAACGATCACGTTTGCACACTTTCACCTGATTAGGGAATAGGGCTCGGTGACAGCTTGTGCAGATGTGAGTTGGTCCACTCTGTATTTCCATCTGAAATGAATCAATAGCTTGTTGCATGATAGCACTAACTGTGTCACCTGAATTTGATATAACTGCTTTGAATGGTTGTCGAATTGGATGAAGTTTACACTGCTTATATTTATGCCGTATGTGGAAAGCACAACACATTTTATGAAATATTCTAAAATAACTATCATTTTTATACTTTTCTACAAAACTTTTTATCTTATTCTGTTTGTATTGAAGTGCAGATGCATAACGGGATTGCATGTAGGCTTTGCATTTTGATTGAAATTCCAGGTTATTGGCATAACGTTGCTTCATGTATGTTATTGTGAGGAACGACACCCTTTCCTCCCACGTCACCAATGTGACGTAACTCCACAGGTACAGCTCTCCGGCGCCCCCTTTGTCCCTCAGGTCAGTAAGGGAACTGCACCTAGAGCAAATGGCCGCCGGGGAGGTTGTCCTGTTACCCACTGCGTATTCTAAGATTCGTGATCAGAGTAAAAGCATCAGCCCAAGATTAATTTTATGGTTTAATTTGCCTTAAGGGCGCACTAGATAATTACAGAAATATACAGTAAAGCTATACAACGTAATTACAATGGATTTGCAGTCAGAGAAACAATACAACGATAATGTACAAGGCTAAAAGGTATAAGCTATAGATCAATATTACCGGGTTGTATGGTCATGGGGAGGCATGGAGCTCTGCGTTCCCCAGGTGAAAGTCTTCAGTTGCTGGACAGTCCCCAATGCATGTGCTGCAGCTCCATTTGGCAAGTCTGTCCCTTGTGCTTCTGAGTGTGGAATGGAATGAGCACAGGGGTACCTGGCTACAGCTCTCAACCCTGCTAGGCCCTTCCCCTTTTGCTTTGAAGCACGCATATTAACTGGCCTGCAATTCATATGGAGCAGGAAACAATGGCTTGAGCTTGAGCTATTTACCATACGACTGACCATCTTATTCAGACCCTGGCCTAAACCAATTAGCATGTAAAGGCCTATTGATTCATATTGGACATCAAAGCTGGCCGTACTGAATATGCTAATAGGCCCTGTGTAGCTAAAAGTCTGTGGCTGTGTGAACTGACAAGATGGAGGCTGGTATACAAAATGGCGACGTCCCTTTCCTTACACCTCCCTGCTTTTGAGGGCGCTAGGGGGTATCACATTCCTGTGTTCCCCCGTGCGCCCTACCGCACCCTCTCTTTGGCTAGGGTGGCAGATCCAGAAGGATTTCTGACTCTCTGTCCTCTGAAAGGTTGCACACTGGTTGGGCATAAGCCTCCCGCTCATGATGGGCCTTCATCATGTTCACATGGAAGGCCTTCCTCCTTCCACGGGCGTGGTCCAGGGTGACCAGGTAGGTGACGGCGTTGAGCTGCTCGTGCACAAGGTATGGACTGTTGTGAATGGGTTTGAGATGAGTTCTGAGCAGAGGCTCCCTCTGGTGGTTACAAGCGGTACTAGTGAAGATTGTGAGGACTGGGAATCAGGTGTTACTGACTGGTCTTATATAAGGGAGTCATTTTCCCATCAGGGTTGCCGGTGATCAATTGTTCTGGTCTGAATCCTTCTTTCCAGTTTCCCTTGTAGCCTGCTGTGTCGTGTCTGCATCTCCTGCTATCAGATAAGACATTTTCTCCTTTTGTGTTTGTGCTATATTTTTGCATTTTGTCCTGCACTTCTGTGGGGGCCTTCAGGGTCCCCTCCGGGGGCTTTTGCCCTCTCTGTTTAGTTCAGCCACTGAGTTTTGTACTTTTGCTTTTTCCAGTTTTTTTAGTGGCTGCTGTTTTGATTTTGTTACACCAGAGAACTAATTTAGGTGGTAGAGGTCGTGTGATCTCAGGTGATTTTGAAATTAGTAGAGTGTCATGGGTGTATCGCCACGAGGATCGTCGCGATTACACACTCTGACTTCTCACAGCTGAGTTGCTGTTTCTTTGTGTTTGGTAATGAGGGAGTTAATTTTACCTAGCTCTTTGCTAAGACTAGGTCCTCGCCCGCGCTGCTTTTGATTATGTTCTAATTAGATTCCTTCATATACCTGCCAGTCTGCTTGTTAGATGCCGGTGAAAGCATTCATGTAGTCTAGCAGACTGGATCGGTTCTGAGAATATTTAAGCTAAGAGTTCCTTAGTTGTTTTTACTCTTACAGCTTATAGTTTATCTCTGAGACCTTAGGTGTTCCTACTGTGTGTGAGTGTTGTATGTAAGACTTTATTTACTTTATTTCTTGTCTGTCTTGTATGTCTTTCTGTTCATTAACCGTTACCTGTTCATTCCCTTTGGTGGTAATCAGGGTCCTTCTTAGGACTAGATTACAGTTGGCAGGGATTGATAGGAGACAGGGTTTACGCTGGTGGCCTGGACCTCTGTACCTTTAACAGTACCTCCAGGTAGAGGGATTAGTTAGGACCCCAGTGTAGGGTCAGCATAGACCCCGGTCACCCTCTAGCCGGAGACGGCGTATAACGGATTCCGTATTGACCCACTGGTCATTCTGTCAGGTAATTCTATGTTATCATATATCTATGCGCATGTTATATAGTATGTTGCCCATTTGATATAGATTACTTACATCACATATATATATATCTGCTATACAGCGTGACATTTTCACCGGCCCATACTAAAGATTCTCCCCAGCTGTCATGGATCCAGTAGCCCAGCTGGCCCGGCAGTTGCAGGGGTTGTCCATGGAGTTTGCAGACATTAAGTCCAATTTTTTGTCCCCCCCGGAGCAAACCAGATCTGAACCTAAGGTTGCTCTCTCGGACAGGTTCACTGGTGGGCGGGACAAATTTTTTACTTTCCGGGAGGCATGTAAATTGTACTTTCGGCTGCGGCCTCGGTCATCTGGGAGTGAAGAGCAGAGGGTGGGAATTGTTATCTCACTCTTACAAGGGGACCCTCAAGCTTGGGCGTTCTCCATTCCTCCAGGCTCCCCAGATCTCCAGTCAGTGGATCGATTTTTTACTGCCCTGGGTCTGGTATATGATGATCCGGATCGAGTTTCCCTTGCTGAAGCAAAGTTACGTAAAATACGGCAAGGAAATCGTCCAGCGGAGGAATATTCTTCTGAGTTCCGTAGATGGGCAACAGATACTCAGTGGAATGACCCAGCTCTTAGGAGCCAGTTTTGTCAAGGGTTGTCTGACAAATTAAAGGATGTGTTGGCTCAGTATGATTCTCCTCCATCACTGGAGGCTGCTATGGCCCTCGCTATTCGCATTGATAGACGAATTCGGGGAAGACGCGAGGTAACTCCGCCTCCCGTGATGACTCCACCTACTACTAAAGTCCCTTATACTGAGGTTCCCCTGGTCTGTTCTGAGGAACCCATGCAGTTGGGAGGGACATCTTTTTGTAGGAGGGAATCGGCGGTGCGCCGCAAGACTAGAAGGTGTTTCTTTTGCGGGAGAGAGGGACATTTTGTTGGGGGGTGTCCATCCCGGGCCTCTTTGAGCAAGGGAGTTAACCTGGGAGTGTGTATTTCGTCCCCAAATCCCTCTCAGTTTCTCGTGCCTGCGGAGGTGGTGATTGGTACTAGAACTGAGAGGATTTCTGTTTTTCTTGATAGTGGGTCCGGGGCTAATCTGGTGGACGCTCAGTTTGCCCAGGTGCATGGTATGCAACTGAGTGTATTGGCCAAACCGGTCCCTATAGTCTCTATTGATTCTAGACCTCTCGGTCAAGGTAGCTTGGTACAAGCTGTTCATAACATAGATCTTCGAGTAGGGGCAATACATAAAGAGCAATTGTCTTGTTATGTGTTGGAGGGTCTACCTACTCCTATTGTGTTGGGACTTCCTTGGTTGGCTAAACATAACCCAGTGATTGATTGGCAATCCAGAAAGATAAGCCAGTGGGGTGAATTTTGCAGGAATAACTGCATGAGCACGGTCATCGGTGCGGTTGTGCCTAGGACTTTGTCTCCTTTTCTGGAGGACTTTGGGGAGATGTTCTCAGAGGAGGGGTGTAAAGAGTTACCTCCTCATCGCGCATATGACTGCTCAATAAAGTTGCTTCCTGATGCTTTATCTCGTACTTTCCCAGGGGCCGGGAAGACGGATGATCCGGTTCCTATTCCTCAGGAGGGAGTTGTAGTGTCAGCTGTTGCTCTGAGCTTGAGGGGGAGGTATTGGGGGTCAGGGGGACGCCTGTGGGAACTTCAGGGAGACTGATAGTTTCCAGATCGGTTAAGACTGAAGGTTACGGGAACCGTTACAAACGATGGCTGATAGGGGAGAGTTTTGGTCTAGATCTGAAGGTGAACGTCTAGTTTGGTTGTCTACCAGATTAACTTAAGTTTCCTCCTGGAGATTGGGTCCCAGATTCATCGGGCCGTACAGGATCAGTTCCATAATTAATCCTGTGGCATTTCGTCTGGACCTCCCTCCTACGTTTAAAATTCATAATGTGTTTCACAAGTCATTACTTAAAAAGTATGTGGCACCAGTCATACCGTCACCTCTACCTCCTCCTTCAGTGGTGGTCAATGATAACGTGGAATTTCATGGGTCGAAAATCATTGACTCACGTCTCAGTCGCCGATCTCTTCAGTACTTGGTTCATTGGAGGGGGTATGGTCCTGAGGAGAGGACGTGGGTCCCTGCGTCTGATGTTAACGCAGATCGATTGGTTCGGACCTTTCACACAACTCACCCGGGCAGACCTGGCCCTGAGGGTCCGGAGTCCCCTCGTAGAGGGGGGGGTACTGTCATGGGTGTATCGCCACGAGGATCGTCGCGATTACACACTCTGACTTCTCACAGCTGAGTTGCTGTTTCTTTGTGTTTGGTAATGAGGGAGTTAATTTTACCTAGCTCTTTGCTAAGACTAGGTCCAGCCTCGCCCGGCTGCTTTTGATTATGTTCTAATTAGATTCCTTCATATACCTGCCAGTCTGCTTGTTAGATGCCGGTGAAAGCATTCATGTAGTCTAGCAGACTGGATCGGTTCTGAGAATATTTAAGCTAAGAGTTCCTTAGTTGTTTTTACTCTTACAGCTTATAGTTTATCTCTGAGACCTTAGGTGTTCCTACTGTGTGTGAGTGTTGTATGTAAGACTTTATTTACTTTATTTCTTGTCTGTCTTGTATGTCTTTCTGTTCATTAACCGTTACCTGTTCATTCCCTTTGGTGGTAATCAGGGTCCTTCTTAGGACTAGATTACAGTTGGCAGGGATTGATAGGAGACAGGGTTTACGCTGGTGGCCTGGACCTCTGTACCTTTAACAGTACCTCCAGGTAGAGGGATTAGTTAGGACCCCAGTGTAGGGTCAGCATAGACCCGGTCACCCTCTAGCCGGAGACGGCGTATTAACGGATTCCGTATTGACCCACTGGTCATTCTGTCAGGTAATTCTATGTTATCATATATCTATGCGCATGTTATATAGTATGTTGCCCATTTGATATAGATTACTTACATCACATATATATATATCTGCTATACAGCGTGACATTGAGTTGGTGTTTTTCAGGGTTTTCTGAGATTGCAGTAAGTACCCTTCCTGTCCTTTTCTATTTAGATAGTTTGGGCCCCAGCGTTTGCTCATTCTATTTTCTTTCTGTGTCAGTATTTCCTCTTGTCTAACAGCCATTACATGTTTGGGGGCTTTCTATTATCTTTGGGGTTCTGCTCCGGGGCAGATAGCTTTCCTATTTCTATCTTTAGGTGTAGTTAGTTTCTCAGGCTGTGACGAGGCGTGTAGGACCAACGTAGGAACGCTCCACGGCTGCCTCTAGTTGTGGTGGTTAGTCAGGGTACTGCAATCTCATAGATTCCAACTGCTCTGGTGTATTTCCTTTTTTACCTGCACTCCTCAGCTACCGAAACATAACAATGGACCCTCCCAGGCCACCTGAAGCTTGTTTTGTGGTACGGGGACCAGTACCCACACCTTTTGACCCACCTGGTAGGTCCGCTCACAAGCATTCTGGTCGTACCATCGCTTCTGGTCAGCCTGAGCTTGGGCCATATTGTCATGCACCAGCCGCGTCAAGGCCATCATTCGGTCCCGGAAGCGCACGACATACTCAATGACCGACACTCCAGGGGTGGCTAAATCCCCTTCCCATACTTCCTTCACCAGAGCAAGGGGCCCCCGTACACGTCGCCCGTACAGGAGCTCAAAGGGGGAGAACCCCGTTGAGGCCTGTGGAACCTCCCGGTAGGCAAACAGCAGGTGTGGGAGATACCGCTCCCAGTCTCCCCCGTGGGAGTCGACCAACATCTTCAGCATCTGCTTTAAGGTGCCATTGAACCGCTCACACAAGCCATTGGTCTGTGGGTGATACGGGCTGGCCACCAGATGTTGCACCTGTACCTGCTTACAGAGAGACTCCATCAGCTGCGACATGAACTGGGTCCCTCGGTCGGTGAGCATTTCCTTGGGAAACCCCACTCTGGAGAAAATCTCCAGTAAGGCAGTGGCCACTTTGTCGGCCCGAATGGACGACAAAGCTACCGCCTCCGGGTACCGGGTGGCATAGTCCACTACCGTTAGTATGAAGCATTTCCCGGAGCGGCTGGGAGTGGACAGAGGTCCAATGAGATCCACAGCCACCCTCGAGAAAGGCTCTTCGATGATGGGCAGAGTTACCAGTGGGGCTTTGGGGCGCGGCCCCGCCTTCCCCACCCTCTGACAGGTGTCACACGAACGGCAGTAGGCTATCACCTCGGTCCTCATTCCAGGCCAGTAGAAATGCTGAGCTAGCCTGGCCCTGGTTTTAGTGATCCCTAAGTGTCCGGCCATTGGAATCTCGTGTGCTATCCGCAACAATTCCGCCCTGAACGGATGGGGCACCACTAACTGTCGGTCCCTGGGCCACGCCTCCGGTGAACCCTGCTGGACCGTTACCCGATACAGCCGTCCCTGGTCCCAGACCACTCGCTCGCGGTCGGACTCCAGGGGAGGCTGTGCCGCCTGTTCCTTGAGAGTCTTCAGGCTAGGGTCAGCTTCCAACGCTGCCTGAAATCCCTGACTAGATGTGGCAAGAATTGATAAAACTGCCATGTCCTCTGTCAGTTCCCGGGATCTGTCTCCTGGCTACTGTCTGACTCGGCAGCCACTTGGTCAGAGAGGGGGAAACCGTCGGACCTCCGCGAGGCTCCTTGGGCTTCAGTGCTCCCACTCCTGGTAACAGCGGCCACGACCGCTGAGACCACGGGTAGCGCCTGCTTTCCCTCGTCCCCTGACCAAGTCGCCGGGTCAGGCAGACTTCCCTGACTTCCTGACATCCCGGATGTGGGGAACTCCTGACCTGGGGTCCTACCTGGTGGCTCCTCTCCCGGGACACCCCCTCCCCCCATGGCCTGTTCCTCTTCCTGCAGGGGCCCTAGACTCAGCAGGCTGGGTTCACTTAGGGGCCCTACACTGCCCATAGCAGCCCCTCCCCCCACCTCTGAGCTCTCCCGTGCAGCCTCCTCACCTGTCCTCACTGTGAGCCCTGTGTGTGTAGTGTCAGTGCATGGCTTACCATCAGGTTTCACTCCCTCCTCCACTGTTGGAGGCACATTCAATACATTAACATTAGCATTCACAGTAGAGTCATGACATTCTTGGGGAGCCGAACTTGGGGGTTCAGTGGCCACATACTGGGACACTAGCCGCCCCAAATCGGTCCCAAGCAACACATTTGCAGGAATATTTGGCGTTACTCCCACCTCCCGCATCCCCTCCCGGCGCCCCAATCCAAATACACCTTGGCAACGGGCAGCGCCGGTTCAACGCCTCCAATTCCGGAGACGGAAAGGGTTTTCCCAGGTACAAAGTCTTGAGGGGACACCACCTCAGGGCGTACCAGGGTTCGTTCAGCGCCTGTGTCCCGCAGTCCCATGACCGCTGAGCGGCCGATGGTGACGGGTTGGTAATTGTCTAGGGACCTCCCACCACCCCCTCCCACACACAAAACAGTGGACGGTTTCTGGGACAGGGATGGGGCCTTCTGGCGCTGGGGACATGCAGCCTTAAGTGTCCTGGCTGATTGCAATTATGACAACGTCTGGGTTCTGTTCCTGGCCTGGAGAGGGCAGCCGGGGGGTACACCCCTTGCACTTTGGGGGCTGGATATGGGGCTGGGGCAGGATTGGGCTTACCCCCTCTCCAGGTGCTGCTGGCAGGCTTCTTTGGCTCCGGCGCCCTGTTGTTGGCATACTCGTCTGCCAGGGCGGCTGTAGCAGAAGCCCCCTTTGGTTTCCGGTCACGGAGGAACTGCTGGAGGTCCTCTGGGCAGTTCCACAAGAATTGCTCCATGACAAACAGTTCCTGGACCTCCTGGCGGGTAGTGAGCTCTAGACCCGAGGTCCAGTGCTCCGCAGCTCTCAGCAGGGCCCGCATATGGTCGGTCCAGGTGTCCTTTGAACCCCGCTGCAGGCTCCTGAACTTCCTGCGGTACGACTCCGGGGTGAGGTTGTAGTGTTGGATCAGGGCCCGCTTGATGCTGTTGTAGTCCTGCTCCTCCCCGGCAGGTAAGTCCCCAAAACTTCCAGGGACTTACCCTCAAACGGGGGGTCAGGTATCTTGCCCACTGATCCGGGGCCAGATGATGTTGGAGGCATGTCCTCTCAAAAGCCAGCAGAAAGGAATCCAGGTCTCCATCCTTTTCAAGTAAGGGCAAGTCCTCCGCTCGGACCTTGGAAGTCCTTGTCTCCGGTGGGCCTGGTGCGACCAGCGGGGGCCTGTGCTGAGCCATCTCCAGTCGGTGCCGGCGCTCCGCAGCTTCACGGCGTTCTGTAGCCTGCAACACACGTTCTGTATGCTCCCGCTCCGCAGCTTCACGACATTCTGCTTGCTGACGTTCTGTTTGCTCACGCTCTGCTGCTTTCTCCGCGGCTGCTTGCTCACGCTCTGCTGCTTTCTCTGCCGCCACCAGGAGTCTGTCATAGGCGGCGTCATTACCAGCCTCGAGCTGTGCCATAGCCGCTTGGAAGAGGGCCTCCGATCTGTACACACTGGGACGGGCAGGGGGTGGACAGTCCACTGCGGGACTGAGCACGGGGGTCGGGCTCCTTGGGGAGCCCTGGCTGAGCTCCCCCTCATCGGTATTGAACCCCTCATAGGCCACAGAATTGGCCTCCCCCTTTGCCCTACTCCTGGTGCCTTCCGCCATCTTGGGAACCTTTGGTTACTGACAGAGCTGCAACCCTGACCTTGCACACAACTTGTTATATTTACACTCTGACCGTCTAGTGCTGGGCTGACCTTAAGACCCCAGCAGTGAAAGTACCGCTGGTAGTCTCTAGTGTCTGGGAGTAGGGATCCCACGCACACTATTACTCTGATCCCACCGCTGCCACCAATTGTGAGGAACTAAGCCGACCGCCACACGGTAGCCCGGGTATCACAGCTTCTGATCCCACCGCTGCCACCAATTGTGAGGAACGACCCCCTTTCCTCCCACGTCACCAATGTGACGTAACTCCACAGGTACAGCTCTCCGGCGCCCCCTTTGTCCCTCAGGTCAGTAAGGGAACTGCACCTAGAGCAAATGGCCGCCGGGGAGGTTGTCCTGTTACCCACTGGGTATTCTAAGATTCGTGATCAGAGTAAAAGCATCAGCCCAAGATTAATTTTATGGTTTAATTTGCCTTAAGGGCGCACTAGATAATTACAGAAATATACAGTAAAGCTATACAACGTAATTACAATGGATTTGCAGTCAGAGAAACAATACAACGATAATGTACAAGGCTAAAAGGTATAAGCTATAGATCAATATTACCGGGTTGTATGGTCATGGGGAGGCATGGAGCTCTGCGTTCCCCAGGTGAAAGTCTTCAGTTGCTGGACAGTCCCCAATGCATGTGCTGCAGCTCCATTTGGCAAGTCTGTCCCTTGTGCTTCTGAGTGTGGAATGGAATGAGCACAGGGGTACCTGGCTACAGCTCTCAACCCTGCTAGGCCCTTCCCCTTTTGCTTTGAAGCCCGCATATTAACTGGCCTGCAATTCATATGGAGCAGGAAACAATGGCTTGAGCTTGAGCTATTTACCATACGACTGACCATCTTATTCAGACCCTGGCCTAAACCAATTAGCATGTAAAGGCCTATTGATTCATAGTGGACATCAAAGCTGGCCGTACTGAATATGCTAATAGGCCCTGTGTAGCTAAAAGTCTGTGGCTGTGTGAACTGACAAGATGGAGGCTGGTATACAAAATGGCGACGTCCCTTTCCTTACAGTTATCTTTTGTAATCTGTAGTCTGCAGAACAGGCATAACGTAAGTGCCCGTATGATTTGTTTCTCAGTCTGTACTGTGCATCACAGGCATAACGCAAGTTTCTGTATGATTTTTTTCTCAATCTGTAATGTGCATCACAGGAATAACGTAAGTTCCCATATGTTTTTTTTCTCAATCTGTACTGTTCATCACAGGAATAACGTTCTGCATTATATGATTTTTTCTTACTCTTCTGTTGAGAAGTTAAATACTTTTCTCGTTGGTACTTTAACTTGTTTGCCTTATTTGTTTCATAATATATGTGCTTTTTCAATTTGGTAGCCTCTTTATGTGACATTTGTTTTTGTTCTTTTGTCAATACTATTCTGCGTCTTCTATTTTTGTTACGCTTTAGAATGGTTGAAATGTTTGAATCTGAAGTACTACTTTCAATGACTGGCATGTTCTTTTCAGTCACAGTAGACTGTATATCAGAGGAACACATTGGCTGCTGACTGTCTGTTATGTTCTCTTCACTCACAGCACACTGTACATTAGAATAACTGTTTTGGTGCTGACTGACTGTTGTACACATGACCAAAACTGGCATAAGCTCATACATACTCTCATCAGGTGTTTTCAGTAATTCATGACATAAAAGCAATCTTTGAATCATATCATTGAGATGTTCAAAAGTCACCATCACAGCAGTACCTAAGCTATTTCCTGAGAACAATCCTTCAGGAGACCTACAGTGTGAATCAAAGAAGCCAAAATGCCCTGAACTGTTGCAGAACACAGCAATAGTCAGAGGACTTATTGTGAGTAATGCATATTGTATACCTGAAGACAGACACTGCAGTCTTTCAGAAAGTTTCAAGAAGTCTGGTGCACCATCAGGTCCACTTTTTCTTAAATATCCATGCAGTGAGGGAAGTTTAATAACACTGTATGTATTCATATTGTATGCAACAGTGTCTGGAAGCTCATCAAAAGCTAAATAGTCATTTACAAACTTGCCCTCAGTAATCAGCTTTTGCTTTACGCTTGTATACAAGTCACCCACCAGGGCTGGCGTCAGCACCCGGCACACCCGGGCAAGTGCCGGGGCCCTGAGCAGGCGGGGGGGCCCACTCGCAGTCTGGCACCCCCGCGCCCGTTAGCGGAGGAGAGCGGTGTCAGCGCCGCCACTGGGCCCCCCCCCCGCTTGCTCAGGGCCCTGGCATCAGCTGGCACAATACTTACCTCTCCCGTGCCTCCGCTGCCGCAGCTTCGGGCTCCAGGGGGCGCCGGCGCTTCCCCTCACAGCCGGCCGCTGAATGACGTCATCATTCAGCAGCCGGCTGTGGCACAGAGCGCGGGGACGCCGGACAGGTAAGACGTGTGTGTGTCTGTGTGTATGTAGTGCGGTGCTTTGTGTGTGTATGTATGTATGTGTGTGTGTGTGTATGTATGTGAGAGAGTGCTTGTGTGCTGTCTGTGTGTGATGATGGGCAGGCATTGCTGATAATGGGGAGGCATTGCTGATGATGATGGGGAGAAGATGATGATAATGGGCAGGCATTGATGATAATGGACAGGCATTGATGATGGGGAGAAGATGATGATGGGCAGGCATTGCTGATAATGGGGAGGCATTGATGATGATGATGGGGAGAAGATGATGATAATGGGCAGGCATTGATGATAATGGGGAGGCCATGATGATGATGGGGAGGCAATGATGATAAGGAGGCAATGATGATGATGGGGAGACAATCATGATGATAATGGGGAGTCTTTCCACAGCGCCCTTTCCTGAGCCGTAACAGTGCAGAACGCAGTACAGCGCAGAGGAGAGCTCCATATTTTGTATGGAGCATTATATGGGGACCAGTATCCTGTATGGAGCATTATATGGGGACCAGTATCCTGTATGGAGCATTATATTGGGTCCAGTATCCTGTATGGAGCATTATATTGGGTCCAGTATTCTGTATGGAGCATTATATGGGGGGTGACATCCTGCATGGGGTATTATATGGGTGATGAGGGGGAGACTGTGGTGCCCATAATATTGTATGGAGGACTGTACTGTCCAGTCTGTTCTGTGCGCTGTGAGGATTTGGCGGTTTTTGAGCTATTGTACAATTTACAATAGATATCACTCATGTAATGTAAGAAGAGAAGTATTTGGCATTGTACTGTACCCATATTTCTCTGCTGTATCTGTGCATCATGAATCGTGGTCTGTGTTAAAGGGGCCCACTGAGGCTCCTTCGCCCGGGGCCCATAAAAACCTGGAGCCGGCCCTGTCACCCACTTTCAAAATATAATCAAGGTTGTTACTTGTAAACTGTGAGCGTTCATGTAGTGCAATGAGAAATGTGAGTGCATTGCAAGTACACTGTTTGTTTCTAGAAAACTCAGTATATGTGTCATCAGCCTGACTATGAGATGCTTGTACAGAAGTAATGCTGGTGACATGTTCTGTCTGCAATGTAGCAGCACCATCCATATTTTCTGCCTGTTTCTTCACTACTGCGCTATAATCAAATACCGGCTGACCCGTCTTTTCACAAGCAGCAGAATTTATCCTTTGCAAGCGTATTTTTTGAGCTCCAGATCTTTTTCCTTTACGTGGCATTCTGTAAACAATGATAACACATCTCTTTAGAAAAGTCTATTCATAAACAGCAGTATAAACAAAATCCTGTCAAGTAACAGACTTAGGGCAATGCAAAACTACGTTTTTGTGGCCATTTGCGCTTGCCACTCAAATGACCGCCAAAACGGACCTAAAAGCAGCCGCTCCGCCTCCATTGATTGTCAATGGAGGCGGCCGTCAGCTAGCATGCGCGGGTTTTCACTTTCCGGCCGCTTACCGCAGTGTTATGTTTCGGTAGCTGAGGAGTGCAGGTAAAAAAGGCAATACACCAGAGCAGTTGGAATCTATGAGATTGCAGTACCCTGACTAACCACCACAACTAGAGGCAGCCGTGGAGCGTTCCTACGTTGGTCCTAGACGCCTCGTCACAGCCTGAGAAACTAACTACACCTGAAGATAGATATAGGAAAGCTATCTGCCCCGGAGCAGAACCCCATAATAGAAAGCCCCCAAACATGTAATGGCGGTTAGACAAGATGAAATACTGACACAGAAAGAAAATAGTATGAGCAAACGCTGGGGCCCAAACTAACTAAATAGAAAAGGATAGGAAGGGTACTTACTGCAATCCCAGAAAACCCTGAAAAGCGCCAACTCTACTAATTTCAAAAAATACCTGAGATCACACGACCTCTTCCACCTAAATTAGTTCTCTGGTGTAACAAAATCAAAACAGCAGCCACTGAAAAAAACTGGAAAAAGCAAAAGTACAAACATCAGTGGCTGAACAAAACTGAGAGGGCAGAAGCCCCCGGAGGGGACCCTGAAGGCCCCCACAGAAGTGCAGGACAAAATGCAAAAATATAGCACAAACACAAAAGAAGAAAATGTCTTATCTGTTAGCAGGAGATGCAGACACGACACAGCAGGCTACAAGGGAAACTGGAATAAAGGATTCAGACCAGAACAATTGATCACCGGCAACCCTGATGGGAAGGTGACTCCCTTATATAAGACCAGTCAGTAACACCTGATTCCCATTCCTCACAATCTTCACTGAACAGACCCGTACCGCTTGTAACCACCAGAGGGAGTCTCTGCTCAGAACTCATCTCAAACCCATTCACAACAGTACCCCCCCCTTGAGGAGGGGTCACCGAACCCTCATTTGAGCAACCAGGTCGGTCAGGATGAGTTCTATGATACGCACGGATGAGTCTCCTAGCATGGATGTCCGAAGCAAACACCCAAGAATTGTCTTCCTGACCATAACCTCTCCACTTAACCAAATACTGTAGTTTCCGTCTAGAAAAACGAGAATCTAATATTTTCTCAACCACATACTCCAGATTGCCCTCAACCAAAACAGGGTCAGGAGGCACAGCAGCAGGAAGCACTGGCTCAACAAACCTCTTCAACAAGGACTTGTGGAACACGTTATGGATCTTAAATGTCCCTGGAAGAAGCAAACGAAAAGAAACAGGATTAAGAATCTCAATGATCTTATAAGGTCCAATGAACCTAGGCTTAAATTTAGGAGATGCTACTCTCATAGGAATATTCTTTGAGGACAACCAGACCAAGTCCCCCACTTTAAACCGAGGACCATCAGTCCTATGCCGGTTAGCAAACCGCTGGGCCTTCTCCTGAGAGAGGGACAACCTCTCCACTACCTGGTCCCAAATCTGCTGCATACGCTCCACAACAGAGTCAACACCTGGACAGACAGAAGCCTCCGTCTGTCCCGAAGAAAATCGAGGGTGAAACCCAGAATTACAGAAAAACGGAGACATCAAAGTGGCAGAGCTAGCCCTATTATTAAGAGCAAACTCAGCCAAAGGTAAAAAAGAGACCCAGTCATCCTGATCAGCAGACACAAAGCATCTAAGATAAGTCTCCAATGTCTGGTTTGTTCTCTCAGTTTGACCATTGGTCTGAGGATGAAATGCCGAGGAGAAAGACAATTGAACACCCAGTTTAGAACAAAAAGTCCTCCAAAATCTGGAAACAAACTGGACTCCTCTGTCAGACACAATGTTCTCAGGAATGCCGTGTAAACGAACCACGTGCTGAAGGAACAACGGCACCAATTCAGAGGAGGAAGGCAACTTAGGTAATGGCACAAGATGTATCATTTTGGAAAACCTATCACAAATTACCCAGATGGTGGTCATTCTCTGAGAAACAGGAAGGTCGGAAATGAAATCCATAGAGATATGGGTCCATGGTCTCTTGGGCACAGGCAATGGCATCAACAAACCACTAGAGCGAGAGCAAGGTTTGGAGCGAGAGCAAGTCCCGCAGGACTGCACAAATTCCCTGACATCACGAGACAAGGTAGGCCACCAAAAGGACCGACTAACCAAGTCTCTGGTACCAAAAATTCCGGGATGCCCAGCCAATGCGGAACAATGAATCTCAGACATCACACTCTTTTTCCACTGGTCCGGGACAAACAATTTCCAACAGGGCAGCACTCGGCCTATCCTCCTGACACCCCTCCAGAGCAAGTCTCAAATTGGGCGAGATGGCAGAAAGAACTACACCCTCTTTCAAAATAACAGAAGGATCAGATAACTCAGGAGAGTCCGCAAGGAAACTCCTCGAGAGGGCATCCGCCTTAACATTCTTAGTGCCAGGAAGAAAGGAAACCACAAAATTAAAACGTGTGAAAAACAAGGCCCACCTGGCCTGTCTAGGATTGAGTTGCTTGGCAGATTCCAGATAGACCAGATTCTTATGGTCCGTAAGGACCACCACCTGATGTTTGGCTCCCTCCAGCCAATGTCTCCACTCTTCAAAAGCCACTTCATGGCCAATAACTCCCGATTACCCACGTCATAATTACGTTCAGTAGGAGAAAATTTTCGAGAGAAAAAGGCACAAGGGTTACTTTTAGAGGTCTCTGGATCTCTTTGGGACAAAACGGCACCTGCCCCAATTTCAGAGGCATCAACCTCCACCTGAAATGGCAGAGAAACATCAGGCTGTCGTAGAACAGGAGCAGAAGTGAATCTCTGCTTAAGTTCCTGAAACGCAGAGACTGCCTCAGGAGGCCAATTCACCACATCAGAACCCTTTTTGGTCAAATCAGTCAATGGTTTAACAATAACAGAGAAATTACCAATAAATTTACGATAAAAATTGGCAAAACCCAAGAATCTCTGAAGAGCCTTTAATGAAGTAGGTTGGACCCAATCACAGATGGCCTGAACCTTGACCGGGTCCATTTCAATAACAGATGGGGACAAAATGAATCCCAGAAATGAGATCCTCTGTACGCCAAAAAGACACTTTGATCCCTTCACATACAGAGCATTCTCTCTCAAAATCTGGAACACAGTCCGAACATGTTTCACATGAGAGTCCCAGTCATTGGAAAAAATCAAGATATCTGTCATGTGTGCATTGCCACGAAGATCGTCGCGGTTGCACATTTTGACTTCTCACAGCTGAGCTGCTGTTTCTTTGTGTTTGGCAGCTAGGGAGTTAATTCTGTCTGTGCTCGGTGCTGGGACTGGGTGCAGTTTCTCCCGGCTGCAATTGATTATTTGTTGATTGGTTTCCTTTAAATTCCTGGTTGTCTGCTTGGGGAGTTGCCAGTGAAACCTTCATGCAGACCACAGATAGGAATGAATCTGTATAGACTTTAGTTGTGAGCTCCTTAGTTGTTCTAAGCTCAACTTGGTTAGAGTTTATTTCCCAGACCATTTATGTTCCTTTGGTGTTTGAGTGTGTATGCAAGCGAGTGTTATCCTGTCTGTCTTATATGTCTAATCTGTGTATTTAGCTAAGATCAGCCCTTATCCCTTTGGTGGTAGTCAGGATCCTTCTTAGGACTGATTACAGGGTTCAGGGTCTGATAGGAGACAGGGTTAGGTTGGAGACTTGGACCTCTGAACCATTATCAGTACCTCCAAGGTGAGGGATTAGTTAGGACCCAGTTTAGGGTCAGGTTAGATCCCGGTCCACCTCTTTCCTGTTTCAGCTCATCAAGTCCTCAAGATTAACCCTGAGTTCAGCAGATATCGTGTCAGGTAAATCTATTCTATACTTACATGCTGATGTTGCTATACTAGTTGTTGTATAGAGTGTTGTTCCTGTATTAATAGTTTACTGACATTGTATACATATCATTAGACAGCGTGACAATATCATCCAAATAAACAATCAGAAATTTATCCACAAAATCCCTGAAAATGTCATTCATGAAGGACTGGAAGATGGAAGGAGCATTAGTGAGCCCAAAGGGCATCACTAGGTACTCAAAATGCCCCTCTGGGGTATTAAACGCCGTCTTCCATTCATCCCCGTGCTTAATGCGAATAAGGTTATACGCCCCCCTGAGGTCAAGCTTGGTAAACCAAGTAGCACTTTTCACCCTGGAAAACAGGTCAGAAATCAAGGGTAACGGATATTGATATTTCACAGTGATATTGTTCAAGAGACGATAATCAATACACGGCTTTAATGAACCATCCTTTTTGGCCACAAAGAAAAAACCGGCACCCAAGGGTGAAGAGAATGGTCTGATATGACCCTTCTCCAATGACTCCTTGATATAAGACCGCATAGCGTCATGTTCAGGTACAGACAAGTTAAAAAGGCGACCTTTAGGGAATTTACTACCAGGCACTAATTCAATAGCGCAGTCATAGCTCCTATGGGGGGCAAGGATGCAGATTTACTTTCGCTAAACACATCAGAAAAATCAGTCAAAAAGTCAGGAACATCCTGAGCCTGGGGAGAGGCAGAAAAAACAGGAGTGTTGGCATTAACACATTGGCAGCCCCAACTAGTTACAGACACAGATTTCCAATCCAAAACAGGATTATGAGACTGTAACCAAGGGAAACCTAGTACAATAATGTCATGCAGATTATACAGCACCAAAAATTTGCAACTCTCCTGATGATCAGGTTCAACCCTCATTATCACCTGAGTAGAGAACTGGGGTTTATTCTCAGCCAAAGGGGTAGAATCAATGCCCAGTAGGGGAATAGACTTCCGTAGGGGTATCAAGGGAAACCCACAACGTTTAGCAAAATCAAAATCCATCAGGTTAATAGCTGCTCCCGAATCAACAAAAGCCTGAGCAGAAAATGTGGACATGGAGCAAATCAGGGTAACAGTCAACAGAAATTTAGTCTGAACACTACCCAAGACAACTGAGTGTGCAAAACGTCTTCCCCGCTTAGGGCAGACTGAAATAGCATGAGAGGCGTCACCACAGTAGAAACATAACCCATTGCGTTTTCGAAACTCATGACGCTGTGCCCCAGAAGCCACTCTATCACACTGCATGGGTTCAGAAGCTGGTCCACAAGGCAACACTATTCCACGCATACCTCTACGCTCACGCAAACGTCTGTCAATTTGAATCGCTAATGACATAGAATCATTGAGACCAGAGGGAGCAGGGAAACGCACCATAACATCTTTTACTTTCTCTGACAGACCCTTCCGAAAAAGGGCTGCCAAAGCATCATCATTCCATTTGGTCAGGACTGCCCACTTTCGGAATTTCTGACAGTACAACTCAGAGTCCTCAAGCCACTGATTTAATGCCAACAAGGTTTTTTCAGCTTGATCAGTGACATTAGGTTCATCGTACAATAACCCCAGAGCCAGAAAAAATGCATCAACATTACTCAAAACAGGGTCCCCAGGTGTCAGGGAAAAAGCCCAATCCTGAGGATCGCCGTGCAGGAGAGAGATGACAATTTGAACCTGCTGTGCTGCATTCCCTGAGGACTTAGGTTTTAAGGCAAAAAACAACTTAGTTATTTTTGAAATTCAGAAATTTAGCTCGATCCCCCAAAAATAAATCTGGCATGGGGATCCTAGGTTCCACAACCGGCAACCCTGCAAGAAAGGTAGCAATACTCCGAACTTCAGTGGCAAGCTGATCCACACGGCCAGACAACTGTGCAAACTCCATTGAGAGAAAAAAAAAATACTCCTCAGCACCCAGAGAAAAAGAGGGAAAAAATGCAACAAACAGAGAAAAAAAAAAAATTTCTGACAACTTTCTCTTTTCTTTTCCTTTTACTATTTTTCCCTTCTGTTGAGTACCATATAGTTTTCAGTTTGGCCGGTGATACTGTTATGATTTGGTAGCTGAGGAGAGCAGGCAAAAACGGCAATACACCAGAGAGGTTGGAATCTACTGGATTGCAGTACCCTGACTAACCACCACAACTAAAGGCAGCCGTGGAGCGTTCCTACGTTGGTCCTAGACGCCTTGTCACAGCCTGAGAGGTTAACTACACATAAAGATAGAAAGAGGAAAGCTATCTGCCCTGGAGCAGATCCCCAAAAAACATAGGAAGCCCCCAAACATGTAATGGCAGTTAGACAAGAGGAAATACAGACACAGACAGAAAATAGTATGAGCAAACGTTGGGGCCCAATCTTCCTAGACAGAAAAGGATAGGAAGGACACTTACTGCAATCCAAAAAACCCTAAAAAATACCAACTCTACTAATTGCAAAAACACCTGAGATCACACGACCTCTACCACCTAAATTAGTTCTGTGGTGTAACAAAACTAAGCCGCAGCCACTGAAAAAACTGGAAAAGGCAAATGAACAAATAACAGTGGCTCCAGAAGAACTGAGAGGAGCCCAAGCCCCACGGGGGGGGGGGGGGACCTGGCTAACCTCACAGAAATGCAGAGAAATATGCAAATGGTAAGCACAAAAACAAAAACAGAAAATATCTTATCTGAGAGCAGGAGAAGAGGCAAGACTCAGCAAGCTTCCAAGTGAACCAGGAACCACAGTTGAGACAAGAACAATTGATCACCGGCAACCATGATGGGAGGGAACCTCCCTTATATAAGATCAGTCTGTAACTCCTGATTGCCAATCCTCATTGAATGGTTCAGTACTGTTTGTAACCACCAGAGGGAGCTTCTGCTCAGAATTCATTTCTAACACATTCACAATAGTCACCTGTATGGGGAGGCTATTTTCTTATATCTCAGGTCAATAAAAAGACGGATTGGAGGTAATTAAGGGGTTAAACCATACTCACCGAACGCCTAATCCACCAACCTCTCCTGCAACAAAAATAAAATAATAAACCACAATATTCCTCACCTGTCCACAGAGAAGATAATCCATAATGTCCCATGACGATCCTGATCACTTTGAGAGAAGTCACTGATGTGACTGCTCTCAAAGACAGACGGTGATACACAGACAGGAGGTAATTGCTCCTGCAGAGTATCACTGAGCTGCCGTTAGAAAGTTCTCACACAGCGGTTACATAAGTTAGAGCACCGCAACTGATCAGCTGATGAACTCCGGTGAACTCTCTCACAGCAGCTCAATGATACACTGAAGGAGCGATTATCTTTTGTCAGTGCATTGCCGGTGGCCGGTTAGAGCGGTCACATCTCTCGATGTGACTGTTTTACACGTGAGATAACCGTGGGACACTCGGGATTACATAGACTACAGCGGACAGGTGAGTATATGGTTTATCATTTTACATTTTTATCTAGGGGAGGAGGACATCGGGGATTTGATGTTAGGTGAGTATAATGTTTTTTTTACTACATCTCCCATCAGCGGCACCTGTCATTGTTATCAGTGACAGCACACGTAGCCCGATGGGTGTAGTAGTCTCATCAGCCCACGCCTGCTGACCTGCGGTAAGATTTTTACCTCAGATCACCGCTGCGGGTCACAGGCACAGCTGCGGGGTCACGCTGACATCTATCACCATGACCCCGCAGCGCTCTGACCCACCGACTTACTGACAGTAGCGTTACCGTGGGTCACAGCTACGGGGTTACACTGACATCTGACAGCACGATCCTGCAGCGCTCTGAAAGACAGTCTTACCGGCGGTAGCGTTATTGCGGGTCACAATATTTCTGTGGGGTCATTCTGTAGGTTTCCTGTTCCTATGGGCGGGTCCCCTCTATCAAGTGGGTGCTGTCGTGGTGAAGAGAAATAAAGGGCTAATCATAATCACAGTCACAGATTCTTCACTGTAACAGCAGTGAGACTATGCAACCCACTACTACAGGATGTACAGTCATGGCCAAAAGTTTTGAGAATGACACAAATATTATATTTTCACATGATCTGCTGCCCTCTGGTTTTTATGTGTGTTTGACAGATGTTTTTATCACAGACAGAAATATAATAATTGCAAACATATGAGTAACAAAAGCTTATATTGACAGTTAGAATGAGTTAATGCAGCAAGTCAATATTTGCAGTGTTGACCCTTCTTCTTCAGGACTTCTGCAATTCTCCCTGGCATGCTCTCAATCAACTTCTGGACCAAATCCTGACTGATAGCAGTCCATTCTTGCACAATCAATGCTTTCATTTTGTCAGAATTTTTAGGTTTTTATTTGTCCACCCGTCTCTTGATGATTGACCACAAGTTCTCAATGGGGAGTTTCCAGGCCATGGACCCAAAATCTCTGTTTTGTTCCCTGAGCCATTTAGTTATCACATTTGCTTTATGGCAAGGTGCTCCATCATGCTGGAAAAGGCATTGTTGATCGCCAAACTGCTCTTGGAGGGTTGGGAGAAGTTGCTCTTGGAGGACATTCTGGTACCATTCTTTATTCATGGCTGTGTTTTTAGGCAAGACTGTGAGAGAGCCGATTCCCTTGGCTAAGAAGCAACCCCACACATGAATGGTTTCAGGATGCTTAACAGTTGGCATGAGACAAGACTGGTGGTAGCGCTCACCTTGTCTTCTCCGAATGAGGCGTTTTCCTGATGTCCCAAACAATCGAAAAGGGGATTCATCAGAGAAAATAACTTTACCCCAGTCCTCAGCAGTCCACTGCCTGTACCTTTTGCAGAATATCAGTCTGTCCATGATGTTTTTTCTGGAGAGAAGTGGCTTCTTTGCTGCCCTCCTTGAGACCAGGCCTTGCTCCAAGAGTCTCCGCCTCACAGTGCGTGCAGATGCACTCACACCTGCCTGCTGCCATTCCTGAGCAAGCTCTGCACTGCTGGTAGCCTGTCTTGCAGCTGAAACACTTTTAAGACACGGTCCTGGCGCTTGCTGGTCTTTCTTGGGCGCCCTGGAGCCTTTTTGGCAACAATGGAACCTCTCTCCTTGAAGTTCTTGATGATGCGATAGATTGTTGACTGAGGTGCAATCTTTCTAGCTGCGATACTCTTCCCTGTTAGGCCATTTTTGTGCATTGCAATGATGACTGCACGTGTTTCTTTAGAGATAACCATGGTTAACAGAAGAGAAACAATGATGCCAAGCACCAGCCTCCTTTTAAAGTGTCCAGTGGTGTCATTCTTACTTAATCATGACAGATTGATCTCCAGCCATGTCCTCATCAACACCCACACCTGTGTTAATGGAGCAATCATTGAAAAGAGGTTAGCTGGTCCTTTTAAGGTAGGGCTGCAATGATGTTGAAATGTGTTTTGGGGGATAAAGTTCATTTTCTAGCCAAATATTGACTTTGCAAGTAATTGCTGTTAAGCTGATCACTCTTTATAACATTCTGGAGTATATGCAAATTGCCATTAGAAAAAGTGAAGCAGTAGACTTTGTAAAAATTAATATTTGTGTCATTCTCAAAACTTTTGGCCATGACTGTAGTAATGGTCGATTCGCTAAACAAGTTCAAGAAGGACCCATTTGTCCATCTTGAAAAATATATCACAGGTTAGAAGTACTAGATTCTGCGATGGGACTTTCATCCAGGGAACTAGTCTGATAGAAGTATATGGAATTGAGAAATCATTTTTCCTCTAATATGGGGCAATTAGCATGTCACATGGAGTGTCTGTGCTTCCTCTGGATCTACATGTTAGAGGGCTCCATTCACCAGAAATGATGCAGGTAATCCAGAAGTGATGCAGCTGCAGGTATAAAGCGTGATGCCTGTTACCACCGCATAGTGGTCTTGAGGTAATGACCAGCGGTGACTGATGGTGGGAGAACTTCCCACTGAGTCAATAGGACTCCCCTGAAGAAGCTTTTTATACAGGAAACATGTTGGGAGCAGCGCACCTCGCTCATGAGGATACCCTGGGCGTGACATGATGAAATTGGAGCCGTGTGAGGTGCTATGCCACAACCAGTAATCTGACTCCTGAGCATCATTTCGGGTGAGAATGTTCCAGTCTCTTATTTGTGTGTGTATAATTTCATGTACCCTCACCCTCTGACATGAGTATCCTCAATACACTGATTGACCTACATTAAGTGTTTTGAGTGTGTGTGTCACCATATAGTACTGCCAGTAAACATCCTTCCTATATGTTCGTCAGTGTAAGGACGTGGCACTTATGGTTTGATGTGTGTTTTTTTGCACTTTAGGTCCGGCTCAACTAATGTTATATATACGTATTATATTTTATTTGAATATAGATTAAAAGTAAAGTTTTAGGCTTCCACTCATTGCTGCAATGTACCTACATTCAGTGGTTTCAATACATGACCCATTGCTATTACTTTTTTAAATGTTGCCTTCCTGTGTTTTAGTAAAATGCATGATAAAAATTACAATAAAAAAAGGTAGCACACTGTAGCGCTATAGCTTGCAAACACGAAATATGAAAAATATGAAAAAATGAATTGCATCATTACCTTAGAAATATGAAAAATTGAGAAGTCCTAGCGCATAAGATGGCCAAATTATGTGAGCCTGATAGCCACGTCAAGGCTCCTCTCGTATATCAGGTCCTAACTAATGCCTATCCTCGCTTAGAAAAGTCTGTCTGCATGGGAACATATGAATCCTCTTTTCAGACTAAAATCTACATCTCTGTGGAGGGGTGATGAACCCGTTGCAATCAAAAAGCCCGTGACCACCAGGTGGAGTGCTCAGGTAGAAGGTAAATGAATACATATCAAAAAACTGACCGGCACATCCAAACATAGATTCAGTGTGAACAGGTGCTAAACCTAGAGTCACCAACTCATATACATACAAGAAAAAAAGGTAGCACACTGTAGCGCTATAGCTTGCAAACACGAAATATGAAAAAATGAATTGCATCATTACCTTAGAAATATGAAAAATTGAGAAGTCCTAGCGCATAAGATGGCCAAATTATGTGAGCCTGATAGCCACGTCAAGGCTCCTCTCGTATATCAGGTCCTAACTAATGCCTATCCTCGCTTAGAAAAGTCTGTCTGCATGGGAACATATGAATCCTCTCTTCAGACTAAAATCTACATCTCTGTGGAGGGGTGATGAACCCGTTGCAATCAAAAAGCCCGTGACCACCAGGTGGAGTGCTCAGGTAGAAGGTAAATGAATACATATCAAAAAACTGACCGGCACATCCAAACATAGATTCAGTGTGAACAGGTGCTAAACCTAGAGTCACCAACTCATATACATACAAGAAAAAAAGGTAGCACACTGTAGCGCTATAGCTTGCAAACACGAAATATGAAAAATATGAAAAAATGAATTGCATTATTACCTTAGAAATATGAAAAATTGAGAAGTCCTAGCGCATAAGATGGCCAAATTATGTGAGCCTGATAGCCACATCAAGGCTCCTCTCGTATATCAGGTCCTAACTAATGCCTATCCTCGCTTAGAAAAGTCTGTCTGCATGGGAACATATGACGTGGCTATCAGGCTCACATAATTTGGCCATCTTATGCGCTAGGACTTCTCAATTTTTCATATTTCTAAGGTAATGATGCAATTCATTTTTTCATATTTTTCATATTTCGTGTTTGCAAGCTATAGCGCTACAGTGTGCTACCTTTTTTTCTTGTATGTATATGAGTTGGTGACTCTAGGTTTAGCACCTGTTCACACTGAATCTATGTTTGGATGTGCCGGTCAGTTTTTTGATATGTATTCATTTACCTTCTACCTGAGCACTCCACCTGGTGGTCACGGCTTTTTGATTGCAACGGGTTCATCACCCCTCCACAGAGATGTAGATTTTAGTCTGAAGAGAGGATTCATATGTTCCCATGCAGACAGACTTTTCTAAGCGAGGATAGGCATTAGTTAGGACCTGATATACGAGAGGAGCCTTGACGTGGCTATCAGGCTCACATAATTTGGCCATCTTATGCGCTAGGACTTCTCAATTTTTCATATTTCTAAGGTAATGATGCAATTCATTTTTTCATATTTTTCATATTTCGTGTTTGCAAGCTATAGCGCTACAGTGTGCTACCTGTTTTTCTTGTATGTATATGAGTTGGTGACTCTAGGTTTAGCACCTGTTCACACTGAATCTATGTTTGGATGTGCCGGTCAGTTTTTTGATATGTATTCATTTACCTTCTACCTGAGCACTCCACCTGGTGGTCACAGGCTTTTTGATTGCAACGGGTTCATTACCCCTCCACAGAGATGTAGATTTTAGTCTGAAGAGAGGATTCATATGTTCCCATGCAGACAGACTTTTCTAAGCGAGGATAGGCATTAGTTAGGACCTGATATACGAGAGGAGCCTTGACGTGGCTATCAGGCTCACATAATTTGGCCATCTTATGCGCTAGGACTTCTCAATTTTTCATATTTCTAAGGTAATGATGCAATTCATTTTTTCATATTTTTCATATTTCGTGTTTGCAAGCTATAGCGCTACAGTGTGCTACCTTTTTTTCTTGTATGTATATGAGTTGGTGACTCTAGGTTTAGCACCTGTTCACACTGAATCTATGTTTGGATGTGCCGGTCAGTTTTTTGATATGTATTCATTTACCTTCTACCTGAGCACTCCACCTGGTGGTCACGGGCTTTTTGATTGCAACGGGTTCATCACCCCTCCACAGAGATGTAGATTTTAGTCTGAAGAGAGGATTCATATGTTCCCATGCAGACAGACTTTTCTAAGCGAGGATAGGCATTAGTTAGGACCTGATATACGAGAGGAGCCTTGACGTGGCTATCAGGCTCACATAATTTGGCCATCTTATGCGCTAGGACTTCTCAATTTTTCATATTTCTAAGGTAATGATGCAATTCATTTTTTCATATTTTTCATATTTCGTGTTTGCAAGCTATAGCGCTACAGTGTGCTACCTTTTTTTCTTGTATGTATATGAGTTGGTGACTCTAGGTTTAGCACCTGTTCACACTGAATCTATGTTTGGATGTGCCGGTCAGTTTTTTGATATGTATTCATTTACCTTCTACCTGAGCACTCCACCTGGTGGTCACGGGCTTTTTGATTGCAACGGGTTCATCACCCCTCCACAGAGATGTAGATTTTAGTCTGAAGAGAGGATTCATATGTTCCCATGCAGACAGACTTTTCTAAGCGAGGATAGGCATTAGTTAGGACCTGTGTTATGTTTCGGTAGCTGAGTAGTGCAGGTAAAAAAGAGCAGTTGGAATCTATGAGATTGCAGTACCCTGACTAACCACCACAACTAGAGGCAGCCGTGGAGCGTTCCTACGTTGGTCCTAGACGCCTCGTCACAGCCTGAGAAACTAACTACACCTAAAGATAGAAATAGGAAAGCTATCTGCCCCGGAGCAGAACCCCAAAGATAATAGAAAGCCCCCAAACATGTAATGGCGGTTAGACAAGAGGAAATACTGACACAGAAAGAGAATAGTATGAGCAAACGCTGGGGCCCAAACTAACCAAATAGAAAAGGATAGGAAGGACACTTACTGCAATCCCAGAAAACCCTGAAAGGCACCAACTCTACTAATTTCAAAAACACCTGAGATCACACGACCTCTACCACCTAAATTAGTTCTCTGGTGTAACAAAATCAAAACAGCAGCCACCGAAAAAAACTGGAAAAAGCAAAAGTACAAACATCAGTGGCTGAACAAAACTGAGAGGGCAGAAGCCCCCGGAGGGGACCCTGAAGGCCCCCACAGAAGTGCAGGACAAAATGCAAAAACACAGCACAAACACAAAAGAAGAAAATGTCTTATCTGTTAGCAGGAGATGCAGACACGACACAGCAGGCTACAAGGGAAACTGGAATAAAGGATTCAGACCAGAACAATTGATCACCGGCAACCCTGATGGGAAGGTGACTCCCTTATATAAGACCAGTCAGTAACACCTGATTCCCAGTCCTCACAATCTTCACTGGACAGACTAGCACTGCTTGTAACCACCAGAGGGAGCCTCTGCTCAGAACTCATCTCAAACCCATTCACAACAGTACCCCCCCCTTGAGGAGGGGTCACCGAACCCTCATTTGAGCAACCAGGTCGGTCAGGATGAGTTCTATGATACGCACGGATAAGTCTCCTAGCGTGGATGTCCGAAGCAAACACCCAAGAATTGTCTTCCTGACCATAACCTCTCCATTTAACCAAATACTGGAGTTTCCGTCTAGAAAAACGAGAATCTAATATTTTCTCAACCACATACTCCAGATTGCCCTCAACCAAAACAGGGTCAGGAGGCACAGCAGCAGGAACCACTGGCTCAACAAACCTCTTCAACAAGGACTTGTGGAACACGTTATGTATCTTAAATGTCCCTGGAAGAAGCAAACGAAAAGAAACAGGATTAATAATCTCCATGATCTTATAAGGTCCAATGAACCTAGGCTTAAATTTAGGAGATGCTACTCTCATAGGAATATTCTTTGAGGACAACCAGACCAAGTCCCCCACTTTAAACCGAGGACCATCAGCCCTATGCCGGTTAGCAAACCGCTGGGCCCTCTCCTGAGAGAGGGACAACCTCTCCACTACCTGGTCCCAAATCAGTTGCATACGCTCCACAACAGAGTCAACACCTGGACAGACAGAAGCCTCCGTCTGTCCTGAAGAAAATCGAGGGTGAAACCCAGAATTACAGAAAAACGGAGACATCAAAGTAGCAGAGCTAGCCCTATTATTAAGAGCAAACTCAGCCAAAGGTAAAAAAGAGACCCAGTCATCCTGATCAGCAGACACAAAGCATCTTAGATAAGTCTCCAATGTCTGGTTTGTTCTCTCAGTTTGACCATTGGTCTGAGGATGAAATGCCGAGGAGAAAGACAATTGAACACCCAGTTTAGAACAAAAAGTCCTCCAAAATCTGGAAACAAACTGGACTCCTCTGTCAGACACAATGTTCTCAGGAATGCCGTGTAAACGAACCACGTGCTGAAGGAACAACGGCACCAATTCAGAGGAGGAAGGCAACTTAGGTAATGGCACAAGATGTATCATCTTGGAAAACCTATCACAAATTACCCAGATGGTGGTCATTCTCTGAGAAACAGGAAGGTCGGAAATGAAATCCATAGAGATATGGGTCCATGGTCTCTTGGGCACAGACAATGGCATCAACAAACCACTAGAGCGAGAGCAAGGCTTGGAGCGAGAGCAAGTCCCGCAGCACAAAGTCGCTTGGCAGATTCCAGATAGACCAGATTCTTATGGTCCGTAAGGACCACCACCTGATGTTTGGCTCCCTCCAGCCAATGTCTCCACTCTTCAAAAGCCCACTTCATGGCCAATAACTCCCGATTACCCACGTCATAATTACGTTCAGTAGGAGAAAATTTTCGAGAGAAAAAGGCACAAGGGTTACTTTTAGAGGTCTCTGGATCTTTTTGGGACAAAACGGCACCTGCCCCAATTTCTGAGGCATCAACCTCCACCTGAAATGGCAGAGAAACATCAGGCTGCCGTAGAACAGGAGCAGAAGTGAATCTCTGCTTAAGTTCCTGAAATGCAGAGACTGCCTCAGGAGGCCAATTCACCACATCAGAACCCTTTCTGGTCAAATCAGTTAATGGTTTAACAATAACCGAGAAATTACCAATAAATTTACGATAAAAATTGGCAAAACCCAAAAATCTCTGAAGAGCCTTTAATGAAGTAGGTTGGACCCAATCACAGATGGCCTGAACCTTGACCGGGTCCATTTCAATAACAGATGGGGACAAAATGAATCCCAGAAATGAGATCCTCTGTACGCCAAAAAGATACTTTGATCCCTTCACATACAGAGCATTCTCTCTCAAAATCTGGAATACAGTTCGAACATGTTTCACATGAGAGTCCCAGTCATTAGAAAAAATCAAGATATCATCCAAATAAACAATCAGAAATTTGTCCACAAAATCCCTGAAAATGTCATTCATGAAGGACTGGAAGACGGAAGGAGCATTAGTGAGCCCAAAGGGCATCACAGGTACTCAAAATGCCCTTCAGGGGTATTGAATGCCGTCTTCCATTCATCCCCGTGCTTAATGCGAATAAGGTTATACGCCCCCCTGAGGTCAAGCTTGGTAAACCAAGTAGCGTTTTTCACCCTGGAAAACAGGTCAGAAATCAAGGGTAACGGGTATTGATATTTCACAGTAATATTGTTCAAGAGACGATAATCAATACACGGCCTTAAAGAACCATCCTTTTTGGCCACAAAGAAAAAACCGGCACCTAAGGGTGAAGAGGATGGTCTGATATGACCCTTCTCCAATGATTCCTTGATATAAGACCGCATAGCGTCATGTTCAGGTACAGACAAGTTAAAAAGGCGACCTTTAGGGAATTTACTACCCTGCACTAATTCAATAGCGCAGTCATAGCTCCTATGGGGAGGAAAGGATGCAGATTTACTTTCGCTAAACACATCAGAAAAATCAATCAAAAAGTCAGGAACATCCTGAGCCTGGGGGAGGCAGAAAAAACAGGAGTGTTAGTATTAACACATTGGCAGCCCCACCTGGTTACAGACACAGATTTCCAATCCAAAACAGGATTATGAGACTGTAACCAAGGAAAACCCAGCACGATAATGTCATGCAGATTATACAGAACCAAAAATTTGCAGCACTCCTGGTGATCAGGTTCAACCCTCATTATCACCTGAGTAGAAAACTGGGGTTTATTCTCAGCCAAAGGGGTAGAATCGATCCCCAGTAGGGTAATAGACTTCTGTAGGGGTATCAAGGGAAATCCACAACGTTTAGCAAAATCATAATCCATCAGATTAATAGCTGCTCCAGAATCAACGAAAGCCTGAGCAGAAAATGAGGACAGAGAGCATATCAGAGTGACAGTTAATAAAAACTTAGTCTGAACACTACCCAAGACAACTGAGCGTGCAAAACGTCTTCCCCGCTTAGGGCAGACTGAAATAGCATGAGAGGCATCACCACAGTAGAAACATAACCCATTGCGCTTTCGAAACTCATGACGCTGTGCCCCAGACACCACTCTATCACACTGCATGGGTTCAGAAGCTGGTTCACAAGGCAACACCATTCCACGCATACTTCTCCGCTCACGCAAACGTCTGTCAATTTGAATTGCTAATGACATAGAATCATTGAGACCAGAGGGGACAGGGAATCCCACCATAACATCCTTTACATTATCTGACAGACCCTTCCGGAAAAGGGCTGCCAAAGCGTCGTCATTCCATTTGGTCAGGACTGCCCACCTACGGAATCTCTGACAGTATAACTCAGCGTCATCAAGCCCCTGATTTAATGCCAACAAGGCTTTTTCAGCTTGATCAGTGACATTAGGCTCATCGTACAATAACCCCAAGGCCTGAAAAAATGCATCAACATCACTCAAAACAGGATCCCCAGGTATCAGGGAAAAAGCCCAATCCTGAGGATCGCCGCGCAGGAGAGAGATGATAATTTGAACCTGCTGCGCTGCGTTCCCTGAGGACTTAGATTTTAAGGCAAAAAACAATTTACAATTATTTTTGAAATTCTGAAACTTAGCTCGATCCCCTAAAAACAAATCTGGCATGGGAATCCTAGGTTCCACAACAGGCAACCCAGCAAGATAGATAGCAATACTCCGAACCTCAGTGGCAAGCTGATCCACACGGCCAGACAACTGTGCAAACTCCATTGAGAGAAAAGATCCTCCCCAGCACCCAGAGATACAGAGGGAAAAAAAAAAATGCAACAAACAGAAAAATATTTCTGACAACTCTGACAACCTTTTTTTCTTTCACAATATTTTTTCCCTTCTGTGAGTACCATACAATTTTCAATTTTTTGGCCGGTGATACTGTTATGTTTCGGTAGCTGAGGAGTGCAGGTAAAAAAGGCAATACACCAGAGCAGTTGGAATCTATGAGATTGCAGTACCCTGACTAACCACCACAACTAGAGGCAGCCGTGGAGCGTTCCTACGTTGGTCCTAGACGCCTCGTCACAGCCTGAGAAACTAACTACACCTAAAGATAGAAATAGGAAAGCTATCTGCCCCGGAGCAGAACCCCAAAGATAATAGAAAGCCCCCAAACATGTAATGGCGGTTAGACAAGAGGAAATACTGACACAGAAAGAAAATAGTATGAGCAAACGCTGGGGCCCAAACTAACCAAATAGAAAAGGATAGGAAGGACACTTACTGCAATCCCAGAAAACCCTGAAAGGCACCAACTCTACTAATTTCAAAAACACCTGAGATCACACGACCTCTACCACCTAAATTAGTTCTCTGGTGTAACAAAATCAAAACAGCAGCCACCGAAAAAACTGGAAAAAGCAAAAGTACAAACATCAGTGGCTGAACAAAACTGAGAGGGCAGAAGCCCCCGGAGGGGACCCTGAAGGCCCCCACAGAAGTGCAGGACAAAATGAAAAAACACAGCACAAACACAAAAGAAGAAAATGTCTTATCTGTTAGCAGGAGATGCAGACACGACACAGCAGGCTACAAGGGAAACTGGAATAAAGGATTCAGACCAGAACAATTGATCACCGGCAACCCTGATGGGAAGGTGACTCCCTTATATAAGACCAGTCAGTAACACCTGATTCCCAGTCCTCACAATCTTCACTGGACAGACTAGCACTGCTTGTAACCACCAGAGGGAGCCTCTGCTCAGAACTCATCTCAAACCCATTCACAACAGACCTGATATACGAGAGGAGCCTTGACGTGGCTATCAGGCTCACATAATTTGGCCATCTTATGCGCTAGGACTTCTCAATTTTTCATATTTCTAAGGTAATGATGCAATTCATTTTTTCATATTTTTCATATTTCGTGTTTGCAAGCTATAGCGCTACAGTGTGCTACCTTTTTTTCTTGTATGTATATGAGTTGGTGACTCTAGGTTTAGCACCTGTTCACACTGAATCTATGTTTGGATGTGCCGGTCAGTTTTTTGATAAAAATTACAATAAAGGCCTGCAAGTCTGCTATATTTGCACTGGATCAGCATCATAGGGGTCAATCATGGCATATGAGGCCATGAAACATGCAGTATAAATGTCAAACGTCTACACATTATAGGGAAGTGTGCATACCGATGTCTATACATAAAGCTCTCTCCATAGACCAGGCACACATGAGCTGCGTACAGGTCTATGCATGCGATACATCCATAAAGGGCAAGTATGTGCATAGACAGTGTAATGTAACAGCTACACCACAGAACTGGTTCCCACTATATGTTATTGTAAGCATATTGATAGGACTACTACCTTAAAGGGCTGTGTAGACGCCATAAGCATTGTGTCCAGGACTCTGGAAAACATAAAAAAAATGTTTTTATTAAAATGAAAAAATAGCACATTAATAAGCTTAACATATGTATGAGCTTGGCAATAAAAGCTGGTTTGTCATAATGAACACACTAACTTTATACCTATGGAGCACGGGTTATAGAGCCGGAGGATAGGAGTATACCGATACTTCGGCTTTAATAACTAAATATACCACTGCCAATATCTACAGTCATGGACAAAAGTTTTGAGAATGACACAAATATTAATTTTTACAAAGTCTACTGCTTCACTTTTTCTAATGGCAATTTGCATATACTCCAGAATGTTTTAAAGAGTGATCAGCTTAACAGAAATTACTTGCAAAGTCAATATTTGGCTAGAAAATGAACTTTATCCCCCAAAACACATTTCAACATCGTTGCAGCCCTGCCTTAAAAGGAGCAGCTATCCTCTTTTCAGTGATTGCTCCATTAACACAGGTGTGGGTGTTGATGAGGACATGGCTAGAGATCAATCTGTCATGATTAAGTAAGAATGACACCACTGGACACTTTAAAAGGAGGCTGGTGCTTGGCATCATTGTTTCTCTTCTGTTAACCATGGTTATCTCTAAAGAAACACGTGCAGTCATCATTGCAATGCACAAAAATGGCATAACAGGGAAGAGTATCGCAGCTAGAAAGATTGCACCTCAGTCAACAATCTATCGCATCATCAAGAACTTCAAGGAGAGAGGTTCCATTGTTGCCAAAAAGGCTCCAGGGCGCCCAAGAAAGACCAGCAAGCGCCAGAACCGTCTCTTAAAAGTGTTTCAGCTGCGGGATCGGGCTACCAGCAGTGCAGAGCTTGCTCAGGAATGGCAGCAGGCAGGTGTGAGTGCATCTGCACGCACTGTGAGGCGGAGACTCTTGGAGCAAGGCCTGGTCTCAAGGAGGGCAGCAAAGAAGCCACTTCTCTCCAGAAAAAACATCATGGACAGACTGATATTCTGCAAAAGGTACAGGCAGTGGACAGCTGAGGACTGGGGTAAAGTTATTTTCTCTGATGAATCCCCTTTTCGATTGTTTGGGACATCAGGAAAACGCCTTATTCGGAGAAGACAAGGTGAGCGCTACCACCAGTCTTGTCTCATGCCAACTGTTAAGCATCCTGAAACCATTCATGTGTGGGGTTGCTTCTCAGCCAAGGGAATCGGCTCTCTCACAGTCTTGCCTAAAAACACAGCCATGAATAAAGAATGGTACCAGAATGTCCTCCAAGAGCAACTTCTCCCAACCCTCCAAGAGCAGTTTGGCGATCAACAATGCCTTTTCCAGCATGATGGAGCACCTTGCCATAAAGCAAAGGTGATAACTAAATGGCTCAGGGAACAAAACATAGAGATTTTGGGTCCATGGCCTGGAAACTCCCCATATCTTAATCCAATTGAGAACTTGTGGTCAATCATCAAGAGACGGGTGGACAAACAAAAACCTAAAAATTCTGACAAAATGAAAGCATTGATTGTGCAAGAATGGACTGCTATCAGTCAGGACTTGGTCCAGAAGTTGATTGAGAGCATGCCAGGGAGAATTGCAGAGGTCCTGAAGAAGAAGAGTCAACACTGCAAATATTGACTTGCTGCATTAACTCATTCTAACTGTCAATATAAGCTTTTGTTACTCATATGTTTGCAATTATATTTCTGTCTGTGATAAAAACATCTGTCAAACACACATAAAAACCAGAGGGCAGCAGATCATGTGAAAATATAATATTTGTGTCATTCTCAAAACTTTTGGCCATGACTGTAGTGTATTGGTAATGCAACTGTCTCCCACATACACATTTTAATTAATTCTAATAGTGAAATACAAAGATACTGTCTATAGTAAGGGCACAGGAAAACTTACCTTGGGAAAACACAATTTGTCAATCTTTTAAACTCTTCCAAGTCCTTTAAAAAAATAAACAAAAAAACTAAAAAGATTATTTTTTAGACCAACATTTCCAAAGGGCTTCTCTGCGAGTACACCAAACAGATGTCAGGAGAAGTGAGCAGTCTTGTTTCTTCTGGGGATCACCGGGACAGACACACTGCTTATTCAACTATGACGTCGATATTTGATAGTCAGGGGTCCGACCAAAAGCATTCATGTAGATGAATGCCATATTATTTTCCTAGTTTACATGCATTCATTGTGGATTGCTGAGTGCCTTTCTACCTGTTCTATCTTTTGGGGGCTTTTTTAACCTATTTTTTCTCTCTAAAGGATTAATCTCTTATTTTACTATCTGTGTGTTTAAAGGTTTAAAGGTTAACTATATTGCATTTAAATCTTGGTGTAGTTATATTCACAAGGGGTTAATTAAGGGTGGGGGTTCATAATTAAGGGTTTATAAGGGCCAGCTGGTTGGGGCTCAAGTCTTTAGGTACTGTTATGTTTCGGTAGCTGAGGAGTGCAGGTAAAAAAGGCAATACACCAGAGCAGTTGGAATCTATGAGATTGCAGTACCCTGACTAACCACCACAACTAGAGGCAGCCGTGGAGCGTTCCTACGTTGGTCCTAGACGCCTCGTCACAGCCTGAGAAACTAACTACACCTAAAGATAGATATAGGAAAGCTATCTGCCCCGGAGCAGAACCCCAAAGATATTAGAAAGCCCCCAAACATGTAATGGCAGTTAGACAAGATGAAATACTGACACAGAAAGAAAATAGTATGAGCAAACGCTGGGGCCCAAACTAACTAAATAGAAAAGGATAGGAAGGGTACTTACTGCAATCCCAGAAAACCCTGAAAAGCGCCAACTCTACTAATTTCAAAAATACCTGAGATCACACGACCTCTACCACCTAAATTAGTTCTCTGGTGTAACAAAATCAAAACAGCAGCCACTGAAAAAACTGGAAAAAGCAAAAGTACAAATATCAGTGGCTGAACAAAACTGAGAGGGCAGAAGCCCCCGGAGGGGACCCTGAAGGCCCCCACAGAAGTGCAGGACAAAATGCAAAAATATAGCACAAACACAAAAGAAGAAAATGTCTTATCTGTTAGCAGGAGATGCAGACACGACACAGCAGGCTACAAGGGAAACTGGAATAAAGGATTCAGACCAGAACAATTGATCACCGGCAACCCTGATGGAAAGTGACTCCCTTATATAAGACCAGTCAGTAACACCTGATTCCCAGTCCTCACAATCTTCACTGAACAGACCAGCACCGCTTGTAACCACCAGAGGGAGTCTCTGCTCAGAACTCATCTCAAACCCATTCACAACAAGAGAGGCAACGGGAGATTAGGGAGGTTAATAAGTGGCTCAAGAATTGGTGTAGGAAGGAGGGGTTTGGGTTCCTGGAGAACTGGGCCGACTTCTCAGTTGGCTACAGGTTCTATGCTAGGGACGGGCTGCACCTTAATGGGGAGGGTGCAGCTGTGCTGGGGGAGAAAATGGCTAGAAGGTTGGAGGAGTCTTTAAACTAGGGACTAGGGGGGAGGTATTCATTTTATAGGAGGGGAAGGCAGTGCAGATAGAGACCTGGGCACAAATAATGAAATTGGGGGTGGGGTTGGCATGGGGGGTGGGGTTAGAACAATTAATAATTTAAGAAAGAATAGAGGTTCAGAGAGATACATAAAGTGCATGTATACTAATGCTAGAAGCCTCACCAACAAAATGGTGGAATTAGAATTAATTTTGTTGGAACATAATTATGACATGGTGGGGATATCTGAGACTTGGCTGGATGAGAGCCACGACTGGGCGGTTAATTTACAGGGCTATAGTCTGTTTAGAAATTACCGTAAAAATAAGCGAGGTGGGGGTGTGTGTTTATATGTAAAATCATCCTTAAAACCCATCCTGCGTGATATCTGTGAATCTAATGAAGATGTAGAGTCTCTGTGGGTGGAGATTAGGGAGGGGGAAAAATAATAAATTACTGATAGGGGTTTGTTATAAGTCTCCTAAAATAATGGAAGCAACAGAGAATATCCTCGTAAAGCAAATAGATGAAGCAGCAACTCAAGGAGAAGTCATTATTATGGGGGACTTCAACTACCTGAAATACATTGGGGAACAGAAACCTGCAGTTCCAGCAAAGGTAATAAGTTTTTGGCAACTATGAGAGACAATTACCTTTCACAACTAGTTCAGGACCCAACAAGAGGGGGGGCACTGCTAGACCTAATATTATCCAACAGGCCAGACCGCATATCAAATATAAGGGTTGGGGGTCACTTGGGTAATAGTGATCACAAAATAATAAGCTTTCATGTATCCTTTAATAAGATGTGTAGTCGAGGGGTTACAAGGACACTAAACTTCAGGAAGGCAAATTTCCAACGGATGAGAGATGATCTTGGTGCAATAAACTGGGACGATATCCTGAGACATAAAAATACACAAAGAAAATGGGAGACGTTTATTAGTATCCTGAATAGGACCTGTGCACAGTATATACCCTATGGGAATAAACATGCTAGAATTAGGAGGAAACCACTATGGCTAAATAGAGCTGTAAGGGGCGCAATAAGGGACAAAAAGAAAGCGTTTAGGGAATTAAAGCAAGTAGGTAGTGATGAGGCATTAAATAAATACAGAACACTGAATAAATTCTGTAAAAAGCAAATCAAGACAGCAAAGATTGAGACAGAGACACTCATTGCCAGAGAAAGTAAAAATAATCCCAAAATATTCTTTAACTACATAAATAGCAAGAAACTAAAAAATGATAGTGTTGGTCCCCTTAAAAATAGTCTGGGTGAAATGGTGGATGAGGATGAGGAAAAAGCCAATATGCTAAATGACTTTTTTTCAACTGTATTTACACAAGAAAATCCCATGACAGATAACATGATCAGAGATAAAAAAAATTCTCCATTAAATGTCACCTGCTTAACCCAGCAGGAAGTACGGCGGCGTCTAAAAATCACTAAAGTAGACAAATCCCCGGGCCCGGATGGGATACACCCCAGAGTACTGCAGGAATTAAGTACAGTTAAAGATAGACCATTATTTTTGATCTTTAAAGATTCCATAATAACTGGGTCTGTACCACAGGACTGGCGTATAGCAAATGTGGTGCCAATATTCAAAAAGGGGGCAAAAACTGAACCTGGAAATTATAGGCCAGTGAGCTTAACATCTACTGTGGGTAAAATCCTGGAGGGTTTTTTAAGGGATACTATATTGGAGTATCTGAAGCTGAATAACCTCATGACACAATATCAGCATGGGTTTACGAGGGACCGTTCTTGTCAGACTAATCTGATAAGCTTTTATGATGGGGTAAGTTCAGGACTGGACCAAGGGAATGCAGTGGACGTGGTGTTCATGGACTTCTCAAAAGCTTTTGATACAGTGCCACACAAAAGGTTGATACATAAAAAGAGAACAATGGGGATAGGTGAAAATATGTGTAAGTGGGTTAAGAACTGGCTCATGGATAGAAAACAAAGGGTGGTTATTAATGGAGCACACTCGGACTGGGTCACGGTTAGCAGTGGGGTATCACAGGGGTCAGTATTGGGGCCGCTTCTCTTTAACATATTTATTAATGACCTTGTAGGGGGCATACAGAGTAGTATTTCAATATTTGCAGATGACACTAAACTCTGCAGGGTAATAAATACAGAGGAGGATAATTTTATATTACAGGAGGATTTATGTAAACTAGAAGCTTGGACTGATAAATGGCAAATGAGCTTTAATGGGGATAAATGTAAGGTCATGAACTTGGGTAGAACAAATAAGATGTATAATTATGTGCTTAATTGTAAAACACTGGGCAAAACTGTCACTGAAAAAGACCTGGGTGTTTGGGTGGACGACAAACTCACATTCAGTGGCAAATGTCAGGCAGCTGCTGCCAAGGCAAATAAAATAATGGGATGCATTAAAAGAGGCATAGATGCTCATGAGGAGAACATAATTTTACCTCTATACAAGTCACTGGTGCGACCACACTTAGAATACTGCAGTTCTGGTCTCCGGTGTATAAGAAAGACATAGCTGAACTGGAGCGGGTGCAGAGAAGAGCGACCAAGGTTATTAGAGAACTGGGGGGTCTGCAATACCAAGACAGGTTATTACACTTGGGGTTATTTAGTTTGGAAAAACAAAGGCTTAGGGGTGATCTTATTACAATGTATAAATATATGAGGGGACAGTACAAAGACATTTCTAATGATCTTTTTACTCTTAGACCTGTGACGGGGACAAGGGGGCATCCTCTACGTCTGGAGGAAAGAAGGTTTAGCCATAATCACAGACGCAGATTCTTTACTGTAAGAGCAGTGAGACTATGGAACACTCTGCCGTCTAATGTTGTAATGAGTGATTCCTTACTAAAATTTAAGAAGGGACTGGATGCCTTTCTTGAAAAGTATAATATTACAGGCTATATTCACTAGTTTCCTAGATACAGCGTTGATCCAGGGAGCTAGTCTGATTGCTGTATGTGGAGTCGGGAAGGAATTTTTTTCCCCAATGTGAAGCTTACTGTTTGCCACTTGGGTTTTTTTTGCCTTCCTCTGGATCAACATGTTAGGACAGGTTAGGATAGGATATGGGTTGAACTAGATGGACTTAAAGTCTTCCTTCAACCTTAATAACTATGTAGAGTGTTACCGTTTATTCCATATCTTGATCACTTGCCAAACTTCAACAGATCATATGATGGACCTGTCCGACTTCCGATTGTGGACAAATACAAGGTGACTTCAATCTTCACTTTTCATTATAATGGCCAATAGTAATTGATTTTATGGTTTCTAGCGGATTAAACAGAACTTTTTGCTGATTTTATATTAATAAAAAAACAAGAGTTACAAATTTGGAATTGCGATCGTCTTGCTGACCTCGAGAATCCTATGTCCAAGTCAGCCAAATTTAAAAAAAAACAAAAAAAAAAAACTGCTGGATGTCCTTTTTTACAATTTTGCCCTGCTAGAAATGCTTGTTTTTTTTTTCTTTTCAGTACATTGTTTGGTAAAATGTAAGGACAGTCATTAAATGGTTTCTGCTGAAGGATGATATGCACAGCGGTGAATACGGTGCTAATGCTTAAAAATGACGGTACCTTTGTATTAATCTTGAGATGTTTATCCAAATGATAAGAAGGTCCTGTTGGTGATGATGAACTTTTCTTCCACAATGTCCAAATATAGTCAGATGGGAGTTTTTTAGAAAAAAAAGCGGTAAAAACCTTTCATTCACTGATAAACACGTGGCAAGCTCGTCGGTATGTTGGTAAGGGGGCTCCGTCCCGGCAGGTGGCGGAAAACCCCCACAACTATATAAAATTGTCTCCTATTACAGACTCTAATACGGAACCGGCAAGGAGCAGCGTCACTGCAGGACCTTGCGTGACATCACTGTCACGTGTCTAACGTCACGTGACCGGCTACGAGGTGCACACAGGACCACACTTCCTACGCGTTTCGGAATTCACTAATTCCTTCGTCAGGGATGGGTCCTGCGTGCTTATTGTGCACTATATATACATGTTACCGATTTACATGTTAAACGCAAACAGCTCAATTTCGTTATTCAGACCGTTTGGAACAAGGGTATTCATTTCAAAAATAAATCTGCTTTCTTCTCTGGACATTTGATGTATAAAATTGCCTCTTCTCCAATTTTTCTTTACAATTTTGATGCCAGTGATTTTTATATTGTTCAACGATCCTCCGTGGTGTTTAAGGAAATGTTGTGATAATGGATATCCGGTATATTTCTTGTTGATATTACGCAAGTGCTCAGCAATTCTAACGCTCATAGGGCGTATGGTGCGTCCTATATATAACTTGCCACATGGACAAGTTATGCCATATATAACGCCAGTGGTGGAACACGTTATAAACTCCTTAATGTCCATTTGTATGGACTGGTGAACAATATTAAATTGTTTACTTGTTTTCAATTTTTTACAGGGTAGAATTGTCTACAAGGAAAAAAACCAACAGGTGTATGTCCCCCTTGGGAAGAAAACGTAGTTAGAGATCTAGGGATAGTAGGGGCTAGAAGATTGCCCAGATTTTTTGCCTTTCTTTAAATGAAGCGAGGTCGATCCCTGACGCAGGACCCATCCCTGATGAAGGAATTAGTGAATTCCGAAACGCGTAGGAAGTGTGGTCCTGTGTGCACCTCGTAGCCAGTCACGTGACGTTAGACACATGACAGTGACGTCACGCAAGGTCCTGCAGCGACGCTGCTCCTTGCCGGTTCCGTATTGGAGTCTGTAATAGGAGACAATTTTATATAGTTGTGGGGGTTTTCCGCCACCGGCCGGGACGGAGCCCCCTTACCAACATACCGACGAGCTTGCCATGTGTTTATCAGTGAATGAAAGGTTTTTACCGCTTTTTTTCTAAAAAGACTCCCATCTGACTATATTTGGACATTGTGGAAGAAAAGTTCATCATCACCAACAGGACCTTCTTATCATTTGGATAAACATCTCAAGATTAATACAAAGGTACCGTCATTTTTAAGTATTAGCACCGTATTCACCGCTGTGCATATCATCCTTCAGCAGAAATCACTATCTTGTGAATATTTTCGTTTTGATTCCCATGTTCTATAGTCTGTTTAGAAATGACCGTAAAAATAAGCGAGGTGGGGGTGTGTGTTTATATGTAAAATCATCCTTAAAACCCATCCTGCGTGATATCTGTGAATCTAATGAAGATGTAGAGTCTCTGTGGGTGGAGATTAGGGGAGGGGGGAAAAATAATAAATTACTGATAGGGGTTTGTTATAAGTCTCCTAAAATAATGGAAGCAACAGAGAATATCCTCGTAAAGCAAATAGATGAAGCAGCGACTCAAGGAGAAGTCATTATTATGGGGGACTTCAACTACCCTGAAATACATTGGGGAACAGAAACCTGCAGTTTCAGCAAAGGTAATAGGTTTTTGACAACTATGAAAGACAATTACCTTTCACAACTAGTTCAGGACCCAACAAGAGGGGGGGCACTGCTAGACCTAATATTATCCAGCAGGCCAGACCGCATATCAAATATAAGGGTTGGTGGTCACTTGGGTAATAGTGATCACAAAATAATAGAAAAATATTTAGACTTGAGAGTCCTCAGTGGTTGATACCTTTTAATGGCTAACTGAAAAGATGGTAACAAATTGCAAGCTTTCGAGACTACTCAGGTCTCTTCATCAGGCATAGACTAATACAACATCTGAAGAATCACATATTTATACACAAAATAGCACAGAAAAAATGCAATAGGTAGGACAAGTGACATGAAGCAGAACTGTCATTATGGCAGAGGGATTAACATAAATATGACTAGTTCATAGATAAGGAGTGAAGGTTTTATTACCCTCTGATTGGGGTCTGGTATTGTGTTGTGATGACCCTAAAAGGTCAGGGAGGCAGATTCCTTAATTGTTGTAAAACGACATAAAACTCTAGCTTTCATGTATCCTTTAATAAGATGTGTAGTCGAGGGGTTACAAGGACACTAAACTTCAGGAAGGCAAATTTCCAACGGATGAGAGATGATCTTGGTGCAATAAACTGGGACGATATCCTGAGACATAAAAATACACAAAGAAAATGGGAGACGTTTATTAGTATCCTGAATAGGACCTGTGCACAGTATATACCCTATGGGAATAAACATGCTAGAATTAGGAGGAAACCACTATGGCTAAATAGAGCTGTAAGGGGCGCAATAAGGGACAAAAAGAAAGCGTTTAGGGAATTAAAGCAAGTAGGTAGTGAAGAGGCATTAAATAAATACAGAAGACTGAATAAATTCTGTAAAATGCAAATCAAGACAGCAAAGATTGAGGCAGAGAGACTCATTGCCAGAGAAAGTAAAAATAATCCCAAAATATTCTTTAACTACATAAATAGCAAGAAACTAAAAAATGATAGTGTTGGTCCCCTTAAAAATAGTCTGGGTGAAATGGTGGATGAGGATGAGGAAAAAGCCAATATGCTAAATGACTTTTTTTCAACTGTATTTACACAAGAAAATCCCATGACAGATAACATGATCAGAGATAAAAAAATTTCTCCATTAAATGTCACCTGCTTAACCCAGCAGGAAGTGCGGCGGCGTCTAAAAATCACTAAAGTTGACAAATCCCCGGGCACGGATGGGATACACCCCCGAGTACTGCAGGAATTAAGTACAGTTATAGATAGACCATTATTTTTAATCTTTAAAGATTCCATAATAACTGGGTCTGTACCACAGGACTGGCGTATAGCAAATGTGGTGCCAATATTCAAAAAGGGGGCAAAAACTGAACCTGGAAATTATAGGCCAGTGAGCTTAACATCTACTGTGGGTAAAATCCTGGAGGGTTTTTTAAGGGATACTATATTGGAGTATCTGAAGCTGAATAACCTCATGACACAGTATCAGCATGGGTTTACGAGGGACCGTTCTTGTCAGACTAATCTGATAAGCTTTTATGAAGGGGTAAGTTCAGGACTGGACCAAGGGAATGCAGTGGATGTGGTGTTCATGGACTTCTCAAAGGCTTTTGATACAGTGCCACACAAAAGGTTGATACATAAAATGAGAACAATGGGGATAGGGGAAAATATGTGTAAGTGGGTTAAGAACTGGCTCATGGATAGAAAACAAAGGGTGGTTATTAATGGAGCACACTCGGACTGGGTCACGGTTAGCAGTGGGGTACCACAGGGGTCAGTATTGGGGCCGCTTCTCTTTAACATATTTATTAATGACCTTGTAGGGGGCATACAGAGTAGTATTTCAATATTTGCAGATGACACTAAACTCTGCAGGGTAATAAATACAGAGGAGGATAATTTTATATTACAGGAGGATTTATGTAAACTAGAAGCTTGGGCTGATAAATGGCAAATGAGCTTTAATGGGGATAAATGTAAGGTCATGCACTTGGGTAGAACAAATAAGATGTATAATTATGTGCTTAATTGTAAAACACTGGGCAAAACTGTCACTGAAAAAGACCCGGGTGTTTGGGTGGACGACAAACTCACATTTAGTGGCCAATGTCAGGCAGCTGCTGCCAAGGCAAATAAAATAATGGGATGCATTAAAAGAGGCATAGATGCTCATGAGGAGAACATAATTTTACCTCTATACAAGTCACTGGTGCGACCACACTTAGAATACTGTGTGCAGTTCTGGTCTCCGGTGTATAAGAAAGACATAGCTGAACTGGAGCGGGTGCAGAGAAGAGCGACCAAGGTTATTAGAGAACTGGGGGGTCTGCAATACCAAGACAGTGTCGTCGCTGTTATCTCGTTAATAGTGTTGAGCGATACTGCTCGATATCTAAAAATATCGGATCGGAATGGTATCGCCGATATCACTAAATATCGTCGATATCCGATTCCGATACCGCAAGTCCCATGTAAGTCTATGGGAACAAAATATCGCAACTAAAAAAACACTTTCTTTCCTTGTAAACACAAAATATACACACTTAGAATACATATATATATATATACATGTCATTGTGACATATATATGTGTCCTGTGTGCCTTAATTGAACTGTTTTTTTGCTTGAGAATTGCAAAAATCATCATAGACTGTATTTGCTATTTTTCCGTCATATCTGCGCCACGAGGCACAGGTGAAGAATAAGGGGGTGCTCTCGTGGGCGTACACTCACTCCGTGGCGCGAAAACGATGTCCGCACACTCTAAATGTTACTGCAATGTAAGATCGTGCCCCACAGCTCTGGAGTTCCGCCTCCTCATCCTCCTCAGTGGGCGTAAATGAACGCGAAGGTACCGCCTCCCTACAAAAGATGTCGCCTCTCCTGATGCTAATGACACATGTGACTTTGCTGAGATGGCGAATGGACGTGAGCAGAAGTGGGAAGGGATGGAGGAGTCAGAGCTCTCCCCCCACGGAAGCGACCCGATCGCCACGGAGCCACCGTTTGGCACCCAGCCTGGAAACCCTCCTACGCTGGAAGAAGCGGAGGATACCCTGAGAGACCTGGCCCGGCACCGGGAGGAGGTCGCCAGGATGGAAGTGAGCTGGCGGGCCCTAAAACTACAATTGGAGCGGCGCCAATCCCTCTTACCCCCTGAAGTGTCTGTACCGGAAGGTGAGGCACCCGTTCCAGTAGAGGAGGCCGTGCGGGCATCCCAGCCCTTGCAATCTGAACCGGTTGCCAGTATCACAGTGGAGGCACCCGTTCCAGTACAGAAGGCCGTGCGGGCATCCCAGCCCTTGCAATCTGAACCGGTTGCCAGTATCTCAGTGGAGGCACCCGTTCCAGTACAGAAGGCCGTGCGGGCATCCCAGCCCTTGCAATCTGAACCGGTTGCCAGTATCTCAGTGGAGGCACCCGTTCCAGTACAGAAGGCCGTGCGGGCATCCCAGCCCTTGCAATCTGAACCGATTGCCAGTATCACAGTGGAGGCACCCGTTCCTGCAGAAAACGCCGCACCAGCACCCCAGATCCCGCTGTCTGCCCCCGTCGCTGAGGCAGAAGAAGCGACACCCGTCCTCATGGAGGAGGCCGCGCAGGCACCAGAGCACTACCTGCCTGTACCGGAGCCCCGACCGTCATCTGTTCCAGAGCCGGCTGCTTCCGCCACAGGTGAGCGCCGCCAGGACTGGGGGGCGCCAGGAGAGCTGCCGCAAACCGGACATCTTAAGCTGGCATTTGATGGTGGAGACATGGAGCAGCTGGTGGAGGAGAATTACAACCGGCGTCAGGAGGAAGAGTGGAGACGTCGGGAGCGGAAAGCAGAGCGACAAAGGGAGCAGCGAGAATCCCAAAAGCTTTGGCAACGTCACCTGGAGAAGGACCTGGCAGAGAAGGCACGTATGAGAAAGGATAAAAGTACGGTGAGGGAGCCGCGGCGTAAGGGTGCAGTACGGAACTTTAAGTTAAAAGGTGGTTGGGGCTTCATCCAGGAGCCTGGACTTTATTTAGAAGTCTTTGTAACCCGGCGGGACGTGGAGGCTCACCTCCCAGAAGGACACCCGGGGAGGGACCTGTTGCCAGGAGACTTGGTGACTTACACCCGACACTGGGGTTACAATGGATGGTACGCCCTAAATGTTACCAGGTGCGACCCCTACTCCCCAGAGTGTCAGGAAACTAACAGACCCTACGAGCCTTCAGCCTCCCCCAACCAGGCCTCTGCACAAGTGCCCACCCCACGCCGTAAATCTCCCCAGCCTCCCTCAGTGGTCTCCTCAGCAGCCCCAGCTATGGACATGATAATGATAGCTGGCCCGTACCCGGCGCCTGTTAGGCCCCCTGGGGTTCGTACAGTCCGGGACATAGGGTTCCAGACCCGGAGGGAGACGAAAGAGGTGGCCACACAGACCCAGATAGCGGGTCACGACGTCACTGTACACGCCACACGACGTCATCAGGTCTGGGTGGACCCTCCTGTCACGGATGTTTGGCAAGCTCCACAACAGTACCAGGTGGTACCTGGAAGAGGCCAGCCAAAGAAGTCTAAATAACCCGGACAGGGTCTCTGTATGTAAATAGTTAAATTATTGATGTACCCGGACGGGTGAATGTTCATAAAAAGAAGTTTATTGTTGCCTTAATATACCCATGTTGGGTAATGGTTTGATGTACCCGGACGGGTGAATGTTCAGAAGAACAAGTTTATTTTTGCCTTAATATACCCATGTTGGGTAATGGTTTGATGTACCCGGACGGGTGAATGTTCAGAAGAACAAGTTTATTTTTGCCTTAATATACCCATGTTGGGTAATGGTTAGAGTTGAGCGATACTTTCCGATATGCTAAAGTATCGGAATCGGAATGGTATCGCCGATATCACTAAAATATCGGCGATACCCGATACCGATACCGGAAGTCCCATGTAAGTCTATGGGAACAAAATATCGCAACTAAAAAAACCCCATTCTTTCCTTGTAAACACTAAATATACACACATAGAATACATATATATATATATACATGTCATTGTGACATATATATATACATATATGTATAGTTTATACACTTCTACATAGTAAAATATCCTTTGATTCAATTGCCGGGTAAAGCCGGCTTCAGTGAAAAGACAGAAGCACCCGACATGAAATGACACTTGGTGTACATAGGGTTAAACATTTCTTTTCATGTCCTTTGCTATCTAATTTGCACAAACAATTAAATCAGACTATGTGTGCAAAATTTCACACCTGTAGGGGTTAATTAAAGGTGTAAATTCGTTGTAAAAAAAACGGACTTTTTTGCTACGAATTTACACCTTTAATTAACCCCTAGAGGTGTGAAATTTTGCACACATAGTCTGATTTAATTGTTTGTGCAAATTAGATAGCAAAGGACATGAAAAGACATGGTTAACCCTATGTACACCAAGTGTCATTTCATGTCGGGTCACCCGACATGAAATGACACTTGGTGTACATAGGGTTAAACATTTCTTTTCATGTCCTTTGCTATCTAATTTGCACAAACAATTAAATCAGACTATGTGTGCAAAATTTCACACCTCTAGGGGTTAATTAAAGGTGTAAATTCGTTGTAAAAAAAACGGACTTTTTTGCTACGAATTTACACCTTTAATTAACCCCTAGAGGTGTGAAATTTTGCACACATAGTCTGATTTAATTGTTTGTGCAAATTAGATAGCAAAGGACATGAAAAGACATGGTTAACCCTATGTACACCAAGTGTCATTTCATGTCGGGTTCTGCATTTTCACAAAAGCCGGCAATTGAATTAGCGGCTATTATACTATGTAGAAGTGTATGAACTACAAATATAAATATATATATATATATGTGTCACAAATTCAATGACATGTATATATATATATGAGGTGTAAAATTGCTGAAAAAAAATGCGTGGGCTCCCGCCCTATTTTCGCAACCAGACAGACAAAGCCAGTGAGTGGGGGCAGATAATAATAGCCCAGAGAGGGACCATTATTTTTGCCCCCCCCCGGCTACTAACATCTGCCCCCAGACACCCCAGGAAAGACAAATCTATAATTAGATTCGCCCTTTCTGGCACTTTGCCCGTCTATTCCCATTGCCCTGTAGCGGTGGCGAATGGGTTAATATGGGGTTAAAGCCACCTTGCTATTGAAAGGTGACCTTAAGCCAGGTTAATAATTGAGAGCTGTCAATTAGACAACTATCAATTATTAATCCTATTGCATGAAATAAAAATAAAACACACACACTTTAATTAAAAATCATTTTAATGAAATAAAGACACATGTTTTTGACCATCTTTTATTTTACTGCAAAAACCATTTCCTGTAATAAAAATAAAATAAAAAAGCAAAATTATTCTTACCTATCCCATGCACAGTCAGGTCCCACGGTGTAATCCTTCAGAAAGGGTTAATGTTTACTGCAGGGACCGCAGCTAATGCTGCAGCCTCACAGTAAACCCCAAATGAATGAGTTCCTCTCCTGCCTGACAGGAGAGTAAAGGCTGGGTGTCACATAACGATACACCAGCGATCCCGACAACGATATGCACTTGTCAGGATCGCTGGTGTATCGCTACATGATCGCTGCTGAGCTGCCAAACAGGCAGCTCAGGCAGCGATCTGGGACAGCGACACTGCGGGTAACATCGCTTAAGGGCCCGTCTCACATAGCGATATCGCTACCGAGATCGCTGCTGAGTCACTAGTTTTGTGACGCAGCAGCGAGCTCACCAGCGATATCGCTGTGTGTGACATTCAGCGACGATCAGCCCCCCTGCCGGGTATCGCTGATCGTCGCAGAAATGTCAGGACCTTTTTTTGATCGCTGGTTTCCCTCTGACAGGCACGCATCGCTGCGTGTGACAGGCGGGAGACCAGCGATCAAAGGTCCTGACATTTCAGCGACGATCAGCGATACCCGGCAGGGGGGCTGATCGTCGCTGAATGTCACACACAGCGATATCGCTGGTGAGCTCGCTGCTGCGTCACAAAACTAGTGACTCAGCAGCGATCTCGGTAGCGATATCGCTATGTGAGACGGGCCCTTAAGTGGAAAGCTTAATTGATTGCTTTCCACTTTCACTTCAGGTCAGCCAGGGACACAATCAGTGACGTCAGAGGGAACTGATTAACAAAAATAGGGGTTCCCTTCGAAAAAAAAATGGCGTGGGGTCCCCCCTATTTTTGTTAACCAGCCAGATGAAGCAGACCGCTGAGGCCTGGATTTTCAGGCTGTTAAGGAGCCAAGATCCATGGACCTTGCCAGCCTGATAATACCAGGCCACAGCAGTCTGCATATCTTGGCTGATTAACAAAAATAGGGGATCCCCTCGAAAAAAATTGGCGTGGGGTCCCCCCTATTTTTGTTAACCAGCCAGATGAAGCAGACCGCTGAGGCCTGGATTTTCAGGCTGTTAAGGAGCCAAGATCCATGGACCTTGCCAGCCTGATAATACCAGGCCACAGCAGTCTGCATATCTTGGCTGATTAACAAAAATAGGGGATCCCCTCGAAAAAAATTGGCGTGGGGTCCCCCCTATTTTTGTTAACCAGCCAGATGAAGCAGACCGCTGAGGCCTGGATTTTCAGGCTGTTAAGGAGCCAAGATCCATGGACCTTGCCAGCCTGATAATACCAGGCCACAGCAGTCTGCATATCTTGGCTGATTAACAAAAATAGGGGATCCCCTCGAAAAAAATTAGCGTGGGGTCCCCCCTATTTTTGTTAACCAGCCAGATGAAGCAGACCGCTGAGGCCTGGTTTTTCAGGCTGGTAAGGATCCAATATCCATGGACCTTGCAAGCCTGATAATACCAGGCCACAGCAGTCTGCTTAGCTTGGCTGGTTAACAAAAATAGGGGATCCCCTCGAAAAAAAAACAGCGTGGGATCCCCCCTATTTTTGTTAACCAGCCAAGTAAAATGCAGACTGCTGCGGCCTGGTATTAAAAGACTGTCAAGGCCCATGGATTTTGGCCCTCAACAGCCTGATAATACCAGGCTACAGCAGCCCCACATTTGGCGCATCAAAAGATGTGCCAATTGTGGCACTTTACCCGGCTCTTCCCACTTGCCCTGTAGCGGTGGCAAGCGGGGTAATAAGGGGTTAATGTCACCGTTGATTGCACGGTGACAATAAGCCCGGTTAATAATGGAGAGGTGTCAATAAGACACCGATCCATTATTAATCCCAAAGTTATTAAATGTGTAAAAAAAAGACAAAGCAAGAAAAAAGTATTTTAATGAAATAAAAGAGACAACACAGTTTTCATTTCTTTTATTATACTCTCATTCCTGCGACGCCATCGATCTCCTGTAAAAAAAGAAAAAAAACAAACCAACAGTATACCACCTGTCCGACGCAGTCCATAACGATAGTCCCACGACGATCCAGCTCTGCTACATCGCAATGACAGGCAGAGCCTGACATCCCGGCGCAGCACAGCTGATTACCTGCTTCCCCGGCGGTGACGTCATCGGACTGACTGCTTTACGGCCGGGATTACCCAGCAGTCACTGCAGTTATCGCGAGAAACTGCATGTGACCGCCGGGGAGAAGAGGATGGCGGCCATGAAGCAGTCCAGGACGTGACCGCCGGAGATCTTCTGCCAGGTAAGTGCCGCTGACTCCTGACAGACCCGACAGACGGACACTGACAGTGACAGTGACATCCCGATTCCGGTATCCGATAAGACGAAAATATCGGAACTCGGAATCGGAATTCCGATACAGCTAATATCGGCCGATACCCGATATTTGCAGTATCGGAATGCTCAACACTAGTAATGGTTTGATGTACCCGGACGGGTGAATGTTCAGAAGAACAAGTTTATTGTTGCCTTAATATACCCAGGTTGGGTAATGGTGTTTCACTGTAATGAAAATGTTCAACTTTGAAGCCATGAACTGTAGTGGCTCACAAATTTTTCTGTCAATAGTTGGCACTTCGGTGCTCCATTTTGGTTTTACAAAAAACTTACTGTGCACTATTTTCAACTACCTCAGAAACTAAAAACCCGTTTGGTGTGGCCGAAAGTGAGGTCTGCTCAAGGAAAGTCTTGCAGCCCACCCAAGACCACAGTTGGAGGTTTGGAGCGGGTCCTCCACAAACACAAGTAAAGGACACTGTGAAGTTACCCCGGTGGGGTTGTAGTCCTAAGAAGTCTCCACGAACTTCGGCACTAATGCTATTTGCACTTTTGTTGAATATGTATTTATTAACACACATGTATAACACATATCAAGGGTATCAACAGTAAAAAAACATGTCACATAATATAAGCCATTTGCACTTTTGTAATGTTATTATTAAAATTTTTATTATGCAACGTTTAACTTGAAGTGTTTCCTGCTTTCTTACTACGTCGCATAGTCCACTCTGCTACATCACTTTGCACCATTGCTCTATCTCACATCTATCTGCCCTGGAAGGATAGCGTGTTACCTGTAGAAGACTTTTCACCTACCTGCACTACACCATCCCTTCCAGAGGACCTGCACAGCAGCGCTGGACACCCTGACCAGGTACTACAGGTGGCGTCACGACAAACTACACGAACATTCTATCATCCCCTGGAAATATCCCACATTCCAGTGATCGCCCAGGTCACGGACCAAGCTGTGCTACTCGTGACATCCCCCATAGAAGTCGACGTGATCGGTGCCGAGTACCCCCAAAACCCCTGTCTCTGTGCGACTCAACTTCCCTCACTGTGCTGGCACTTTACATTTACAATGCCTCTGGGTTTTTTTTTTGGGGGGTGGGGAACATTCAGACTTTTGCTATGGGGCCCCATGATTTATATGTATGCCCCTGCTGCTGAGGAATGGTATTTAAGGCTGTTAAGGAGCCAACATACATGGACCTTGCCAGCCTGATAATACCAGGCCACAGCAGTTTGCTTAGCTTGGTTGGTTAACAAAAATAGGGGATCCCCTCGAAAAAAAAAGGCGTAGGGGTCCCCCTATTTGTGTTAACCAGCCAAGTAAAATGCAGACTGCTGCGGCCTGGTATTAAAAGACTGTCAAGGCCCATTGATTTTGGCCCTCAACAGCCTGATAATACCAGGCTACAGCAGCCCCACATTTGGCGCATCAAAAGATGTGCCAATTGTGGCACTTTACCCGGCTCTTCCCACTGCCCTGTAGCGGTGGCAAGTGGGGTAATAAGGGGTTAATGTCACCGTTGATTGCACGGTGAGAATAAGCCCGGTTAATAATGGAGAGGTGTCAATAAGACACCGATCCATTATTAATCCCAAAGTTTTTAAATGTATAAAAAAAAAGACACAGCAAGAAAAAAGTATTTTAATGAAATAAAAGAGACAACACAGTTTTCATTTCTTTTATTATACTCTCATTCCTGTGACGCCATCGATCTCCTGTAAAAAAAGAAAAAAAACAAACAACAGTATACCACCTGTCCGACGCAGTCCATAGTAACGACAGTCCCACGACGATCCAGCTCTGCTACATCGCAATGACAGGCAGAGCCTGTCATCGCGACGCAGCACAGCTGATTACCTGCTTCCCCGGCGGTGACGTCATCGGACTGACTGCTTTACGGCCGGGATTACCTAGCAGTCACTGCAGTTATCGCGAGAAACTGCATGTGACCGCAGGGGAGAAGAGGATGGCGGCCATGAAGCAGTCCAGCCCGTGACCGCCGGAGATCTTCTGCCAGGTAAGTGCCGCTGACTCCTGACAGACCCGACCGACGGACACTGACAGTGACAGTGACAATCCCGATTCCGGTATCCGATAAGACGAAAATATCGGAACTAAGTATCGAAAGGCCGATAGAGCTAATATCGGCCGATACCCGATACTTGCGGTATCGTATCGCTCAACACTACTCGTTAACCCTTTCCTCCTCTGAATGTGGTACCAGAGAGAATAAGACACAGACCAAAGGATGCGTCCATAAGCTCTGCGTTTATTGCTAACAAAGGGATTAATATACACCCCTGAAGCAGGAAGCGGAATTACCATATATGGCAGTTAATACAACATAAACATAAAATGCTAGTTTCACTTTAAAAACTTAATTCTTGGCTTTTGGCCTTGTTTAGCTCCTAGTACAGAGCGTCTCTTCTCAGGCGAGGTGGAATGTATTTGTGTAGCCCTGGTATTTAAGGTACACAATACCAGGAGGATGAGTGGAGAGGTAATGGTTAAGGGCTCTACATGACATCACATACACTTAGACACTCCCCCAGGGAGTGTTCAGAGTCAGTCAGTGAGTCTTGCCTGGACCTGTGAGGAGGAAGGAGCAGAGTCCAGCTCGGGTGGCTCAGGACTGAGTTATCCCACTGTTGTGCAGTTCAGAGAAGTGGAGGCCAGTAAAGGTGAGCCAGATTACCTCAGCCTGGTCAGAGCTGTGCCCCACTGGCAGACGGACTGAGACAGTTATTGAGAGTGTGAGCAAGTCGAAAGGCACAGTGGTAGGAATTCTGAGTGCTATAGGATTGGAGAAGTCCTGCACATTGTCACCGGTCACTGGAGACCGAAGCATCACTATAGCTGCACGCATAGTGGTAGAAAGACCAGAGGCTTACTGGACCTTAGGTAACAGCAAGCAGCCCCTGGAGTGTCAGTACGTAACAGGGGTCAGATGGAATAGGAACTTTGAGCTAGGCCAAGCATAGAAGAACCTAGTTTCATCACAGGAAGGCTCCACCACAAAACTGACCGGGCAGTACAGCTTTGAAATAGCTGAAGTTTCAGGAGTGAACTACGCTTTATGCTGGTTGGACTCATCATCATTGGAAAGTAAAGGAGGCCCCAGCCTTGCTCAGCCGTTGCCTCAAAACTCATCCTCCATCAACCCCATCAGCCTCCCTGGGACCTGCCTTACCATCTAACAAGTAAAAAGGTATGGAAAGACGCTGACGGTGTGAGACTGAGTTATTTAATTGCATGCCTGCACAACCCCACCATAACCATCGACCTGAGGGAAGAGTCCCACCTGTAGGGGACCCGACATCTAGCTGCCTCACCATCCCCTCAGAGATCTACAGCAGCGCTGGTACAAATTACCAGAGAACTACAGGTGGCGTCACGAACTGTAAATATATCTATCCCCTGTAAATATTCCCCCAACATACGCCAGACCGCCAGGGCCACAGACCGAGCCACCGCTACCTGTGACATCCCCATAGACTTCCATGGGCTCGGCTCTGAGTACCCCATTGCCCTGGTAACCCACAATTGTGGTGGCGGGTCGACACATATTGTATTGACTAAAACGAGGAACATCTTATCTTGTCCCCTGGTACACGTCAACCTATCGGTTAAAAAGAAAATAAGGCCTCTGAACTTTAGAAAAATGCTGGTCCAGCGATCACATTTCCCTCCTTTTGTTCCTCCATTTGATTAATACACATCTTCATACCTCCTCTGTGTCCTAGTACATCGTTTAATACACATCAAACAAATTTTAAACACTAAATAGATGGCAAGACATATCAATAAAACCTGTAGGCCAGCTTGTATTATCCCAGTCAGCCATCCCCCTATACCTTTGAACCAATTTGCGGGGTTAAGAAAGGAGAAAGTATTTGCCCACCATGAATCTTGATTCTTCAGATTTGCCTCATCATATAGTTTCCTTAACTTTATAACATCCTCTAGCTTATATTTAAGGGTTAAAACACTAGAATTATCAATATAATGACAACATGCAGGTCCAATAATCTGGCACATCCCTCCTTGAGCTGCAGTCAGGTAATCTAACACGAGGGTATGTTGGTTAGTAACAATAATTAACTGGTTCTGTACTGCAAAGGACCCATTCATGATATCTAAAATATCCCATATTTGATCATCTAGGTAGTCTGTGGATTCTACCAACTTATCCCATGTCTGAGTTATCATAGGGTAGATAAATAATGCACTGAAAAATTTATTTTCTGTCCCCATCTCCACTATGTGTGGTCTCCCATTTGGGCGAGGTCTATTGTCTGCAGATCGCTTATGTAGTGTATGTTTTGGAATAGACAATGGATCTAATCTGTCCGGAGTGATGAGATAGATGGCTGGTGTCAATCTAGCTAGGGTGCATTTCCCGGTGACTCCTACTGGAAGCCACTTAAATGCCTTGTCCCCACATACCCAATACATTGATGGTGGAAGGTTCCATATAGCTGAATGCTGTAATACTAATCGGTGTGCCAAATCTATAAACTTTGAAATATTACTCATCATGCACCATCCGGGCTTTTGTCCTAGTGGGGAGCAGTATCCTGCGGTAGGTTCTCCGCAGGTGGGAGTGTTCTTCTGATACCCTTCATCTTTATTACACCTCAGGTTACCTGGTTTGTTAGCACAAGTTTCATCATTTCCATTCTCAAAGAAAACATTATTTTCCCATCTATCAGTGTGTAGGTATCGTTCTAATAGGGAGGGTTTGAAAGCATCTAAGCTTCCTGTAGTGACCCCAAAACTTATCTTTAACCCCTGTGTCTGTATTTCTCCCAAAGAGGTTATGCTAGTTCTATTTCTGGGTACCCATGCCCCACCGTTAAAAAATAGATACTGTCTTGGGATTATCTGTCCTGTTAGATTTCCCTGCCACCATGGAAAATCAGTCCAACCCACTACCGGTATTCCTACCGTAGTGTTCCAAAGTTTTTGAGTGGCATTGTTGCTTAATGTGTCTGAGCAGTTACCCCAAGAGTTAATCTCTTCCCATGAGACTGGGACTGCAAGAAATGGTAGACTGGTGGATGTCACCGGCGCATGTGTACAAATCCAACAGTTTGCAACAGTTTGGTTTTGTTCTTTCAGTCCATCCACTAAAGCTAAGTGGTGTCTAATGAATCTGTTATCATCCCCATCTACACGGCTATGGCTACTTTCACACTTGCGTTTTTTTGCGCTGCGCATCGAGCGCACATCAAACGCATGAAAAAAACGCGTGCAAACGCGTGTAATCGCTGCGATATTTTGCCAACGAATAGTGCGCATTGTTTTTGAAAAGCGCAGCGATTGTAAGCGATTCTATGCGATTTAAAGCGTTTTTGTCTGCGTTTGCGTTTTTTCTGTGCAAAACACATGATGAAAATCCTTGAAAAATTCTTTCAACAGAACCCACCAATGGGACACCAGTGGGCGTGTCTTATTGAAAATATAAATAGAGCCTGTTCACAGCCATTCTTCACATTTGCTTGCATTTGCCTTGGTGAACATGGATCAGCTTATGGAGACTTTCTTCTTCAACCTTGATGTGGACATGGATATGGCTCGGGCTTATGCCTTTGCTTGCCATGAACAAAGGAAGAGAGATAGACAGTGGAGACGGCAGCGTCGTCGTTTGTGGGTACATCCCATTGTAGAACTCCGGGAGAGCCGTGGAGCGTATCACACCCTCTACAGTGAGCTGCAGTCAAACTCGGAGAAATTTAACGACTACACCCGGATGTCACAGCAATCCTTCATGGATTTACTTGCTCGGGTACAACAATTAATAAGGAGACAGGACACACAGCTCCGTCGGGCGATTCCTCCAGAGGAAAGACTCCTGGTGACTTTACGGTACGTATTATTGAGAAACCAATGCCTGCATAATTGTATTACCATATATACCATGTATGCCTTGTACTATTCCAAAGATGCCATCATTCTTGTTCTGCCAGCTAGTAAACAAAGACCTGCAGAATTATTTTTATTTCATTTTTTGGATTATTAATGTTTTACAAATAATATTTTTTTTGTTCTTTCTCTAGATTCCTTGCTACTGGAGAGAGCCTGTCTTCACTCCACTTCCAGTACAGGATTGGTATCTCCACGTTGTCAGAAATTGTTCTGGACACCTGCCGGGCATTGTGGACTGTTCTCTGTCCGGAATTTATGCCCCTGCCCACCACAGAAAAGTGGCTACAAATTGCTGACAAATTCTGGACAACATGCAATTTCCCCAACTGTTTGGGAGCAGTTGATGGGAAACACATACGGATTATCAAACCCAAAAGAACAGGCTCGGAGTACTACAATTACAAGAAGTACTATTCTACAGTTCTTATGGCCATTGCGGATGCAGACTGTATGTTTGTTGCGGTGGACATTGGTGCATTTGGCCGTGGGAATGACTCACAGGCGTTTAAGAACTCGGACATGGGACGGAGGTTGTATGAAAACCAGTTTAATTTCCCCATGCCACGGCCTCTTCCCCACACCAAAACTCCACCATTATCATTTGTAATGGTTGGGGATGAGGCATTCCAGATGAGCCAACACCTGCTTAAACCCTACTCCAGCCGGGACTTGGACCACAACAAAGAATTTTCAATTACAGGCTGACCAGGGCAAGGAGAACTGTAGAGTGTGCCTTCGGTATACTGGTTTCCAGATGGCGCATTCTGGGCACAGCCATTCATCTGAAACTTGAAACAGTGGATGAAGTGGTGAAGGCCTGTGTGGTGCTTCATAACTTTGTGATGTCTAAAGAGCACCCAAACTTTGAACTTGATGATGCTGCTCCTAACCCATTGCCTGACTTCACTCAGCACCCTCTCAGGTCTTCTGTTGAAGTCAGCCAAATGAGAGACCAATTTGCGGCCTACTTCATGTCAGATGTAGGACGGGTGGATTGGCAAGAACAAATGGTGTAAAATAATGTTCTTGTCTGTATGTTAATAAAAATTTTTTTTTTAATGTAAATAAAATAACTCTGTTTATACCTGTACCACGTGCAGTCTGTTTTTAATTTTAAAAACAATTATGAAATGGACAGGTTTACCAGTGAATTCATGATGCATATTTTTGGGTGCATCATCAAATCATTTGTAATCCTGACTATGTAGTTAAATATACATGCACACAAGTTGTATGACCTTTATTATTTATCCACTTTTGCTTCCATTTTCAGTGACGGTGGAGATAACACAACAATTATTTGTGGCACTGTGAATTGATTTGTATTGCAGAGATAAAAGATTAGACATCTTGTTCTATACCAATGCCTGGTGGCATGCTGAAGTGGTGATGCCCCAAATAACGCATGTATCAGGCCTGGGCAGGTGAGTACACGAGTTATAAACAGCAGCATCGCTACAGTATGCTTCAAATTAATGCATACTGAAGCAACGCTGCTGGTTAAAACTCATGTCTGTTCACCTGCCCAGGTGTGATAGTAATGATCGAAGGTCAGGGTATTGTACATATATAGTGTATTTTCACCATCATTTCCTCTGTTTCTTCAACACACACTGAATAGAGGATGTGCTCAATTACAAGCTATATGTAGAATCCCTGGCCTTCTATCACCAAGTGAAATAATGTAAAAAACACACCACACTCAATTCAGTTTTTAGTATATATGGCAAGGTTAAATAGATATGCCTTGCACGGAACCCCATCCTCTATTCAGTCTGTTCAATATTAGCAGACTGACAGAGTGGTTGTGAAGAAAAAAGGAATATATTTGTGTTTTGGAGTAAACATATCTCCATGAAGTACACAAACTTGTGTCATTCGTGGAGTTATGTGTACTCAAAAACGCAAAGTGTACAGCGCAGTGTGTGTACGGCCAAGTGTGTAGGCGGCAAAATAAACACAAAGCAAACCAAAATTACTAAAAGAAGATTGGCACATTTATTTTCTACAACCGTAAAACAACATTTGAATTACCAATTTTATTTTTGGCTGACATTTCTACATATCACATTAAATAATTTTTTGGTTTACTCATAAAAATGAAAAATAGTCACACAAAGGTTTTGGATATCAGATTATTAAAATTTGGGTCAAACATGACCATGGTATCGTCACTGCCACAGAAATTGTATAGAAATGTGAGAAATTTTTATTGCTAATGACGTTTTGGTGGTGATTTTGAGACTCTGGGGGTGTGCAGAGATGAAGACCGGCTGGAAAGCGATGAAGGGGTTTGAGGGGAAGGGGAAACAAAAGTAGTAGGTGAAGGAAGCTGAGACATCAAATGAGAGTCACTTTCAGACACATTAGGAGGAGAGGGTGGATGCACCAACAAAGATTTTTTTTTTTTCTTCTTGGGACTGGAGTACCTTGCGTGGACCGACTTCTCTGTGTCCGCCTTAAGCTGGTTGACTGTGGCCTTGACCTAAAAAAGACAGAATGTAGGTCACCGCTCTCATGCTCGCTGGTGGCAGTGGCGGTGGAAGTGTTGCCAGTGCTCGGAGTAACAGAAGGGTTGGCGGTGTTCCAAGGAGAAGTGGCTGCCCTTGAAATGCATGGTTGATGACTGGTGGCGGTACTCATAGCATCAGTGGCTGGTGTGTCCATAAATTGATGACGACTCGTGGCGCTATTCATAGAAGGAGAAGTGGGTGCCCTTGAAATGCATGGTTGATGACTGGTGGCGGTACTCATAGGATCAGTGGCTGGTGTGTCCATAAATTGTTGACGACTCGTGGCGGTACTCATAGAAGGAGAAGTGAGTGCCCTTGAAATGGCTTTCTGACTGGTGACGATACTCATTTGATCAGTGGGTGCTGTTCCAGAAAATTGTTGACTGGTAGCAGTACTAGTAGAAGGACAAGTTGGTATGTTGGCCCAAGCAGGTAGTGTGCTAGCTTGAGTCCATGACTGTGGACCAGTGTCAGTGGTGGTGTTGCTCCACACAGGAGCAGCGCTTGCCATGGTGGTGGCAACGGTGGACTGTCCAACAGTACTTGGACTTGTGGTGGTGTAGTGTTGACTTGGAATGCTGGTGGCCGTGCAGTGGTATGCAGCAGAAGTCGGTAGTGATGTGTGGCGAATCAGTGGTGGCACTGTTGGATATGCAACCACTGACTGCTGCGCGTACCGATTCTGCTGGATATACTGCATGTAAGCATTGTTGCAGGCCTGCATCACACCCAGCTGTTGCTCAGGAGTAAGGTGTTCCGCCATGCCCCGTTCTATTTTACTAAAAAAATGGTGCGCTGGTCTGTTGAGGTCGGCCTCCAGGCGATCAAAACGCTGGTCGACAGCGTTGAAGCGGTGATCCATATGGGTAAAACCACGTTCCATCAGTGAAAAACCGCTTCCAACTCTGCCTCCAAGCGTCTTGATATTGCCTTGAAAGGACTCGCTCAAGTGAACAAACTCGGGCAAGACATTCCTCTCCATGGCCCTCTGCCGCTGGCGGGAAGTGCCCGCATAACCAGTGGCAGAGACCTGGGAGAGGGGAACACCTGATGGACCAGCTTCCTGGTCACCAGCTGTCCGTGTTGCTGACCTGCAAGTTGCTTCTTGGCTGTCGGATGGCTGGGACGTGTCCAAGGTCGTCCGAGGAAGGACCGCTTCAGGGACAGGCTGCATGGTGCTGCTCCAGGTGCTGTGGAAAGAAAAACAAAACATTACTATAATGCATGAACAAGAAGCATCAGCTGTAGAAAAGAAAAAATAAATTAAAAAATAACAAAAAAATTGAAAATCTAAAAACTTACGCTCTGCTGGCAAGGACCGGTCTCAGGAACGCCAACTCGCGATAGTAGCGATATTTCTTTTTGTGCCTTGCTGCAGAACCACTGCGAACCTGTCCCTCTGCTCGAACATCAGTGTTGAAGCGGTCTTTCATCGAGCACCATCGTGTGCGTATTTTGTTCACTGTTTATAAAAAAAAAAAATTAATACAATGCAGTATGTGCAAATTCACTCTCAACACACATAACTCAATAAATGTCAAATGTAATGACATTATAAAAAGCTTGAATCCACATGTCATTGACTGTTGAACCACATGACACTTTATGTTGCTGTTAGAAATATCAGGCAGCAAAACAAATTCACATGAGAACAAGAGTGGTGCAGCATAAAACAACACTAGAATGCAGAATCATAGCAATAGCATACACAGGGCAGTCACTTTTGAACTGAGGGCACTGTTGGTTGCTTGCAGAATATATCTGCAAGCAAAACCCATCATTAACACAGGAACAAGAGTGAGTGCAGCATAAAAACAAACACTAGAATGCAGAACTCATAGCAATAGCATACACAGGGCAGTCACTTTTGAACCTGAGGGCACTGTTGGGTTTGCTTGCAGAATATATCTGCAAGTAAACCCATCAGTAGACACAGGAACAAGAGTGAGTGCAGCATAAAAACAAACACTAGAATGCAGAACTCATAGCAATAGCATACACAGGGCAGTCACTTTTGAACCTGAGGGCACTGTTGGGTTTGCTTGCAGAATATATCTGCAAGTAAACCCATCAGTAGACACAGGAACAAGAGTGAGTGCAGCATAAAAACAAACACTAGAATGCAGAACTCATAGCAATAGCATACACAGGGCAGTCACTTTTGAACCTGAGGGCACTGTTGGGTTTGCTTGCAGAATATATCTGCAAGTAAACCCATCAGTAGACACAGGAACAAGAGTGAGTGCAGCATAAAAACAAACACTAGAATGCAGAACTCATAGCAATAGCATACACAGGGCAGTCACTTTTGAACCTGAGGGCACTGTTGGGTTTGCTTGCAGAATATATCTGCAAGTAAACCCATCAGTAGACACAGGAACAAGAGTGAGTGCAGCATAAAAACAAACACTAGAATGCAGAACTCATAGCAATAGCATACACAGGGCAGTCACTTTTGAACCTGAGGGCACTGTTGGGTTTGCTTGCAGAATATATCTGCAAGTAAACCCATCAGTAGACACAGGAACAAGAGTGAGTGCAGCATAAAAACAAACACTAGAATGCAGAACTCATAGCAATAGCATACACAGGGCAGTCACTTTTGAACCTGAGGGCACTGTTGGGTTTGCTTGCAGAATATATCTGCAAGTAAACCCATCAGTAGACACAGGAACAAGAGTGAGTGCAGCATAAAAACAAACACTAGAATGCAGAACTCATAGCAATAGCATACACAGGGCAGTCACTTTTGAACCTGAGGGCACTGTTGGGTTTGCTTGCAGAATATATCTGCAAGTAAACCCATCAGTAGACACAGGAACAAGAGTGAGTGCAGCATAAAAACAAACACTAGAATGCAGAACTCATAGCAATAGCATACACAGGGCAGTCACTTTTGAACCTGAGGGCACTGTTGGGTTTGCTTGCAGAATATATCTGCAAGTAAACCCATCAGTAGACACAGGAACAAGAGTGAGTGCAGCATAAAAACAAACACTAGAATGCAGAACTCATAGCAATAGCATACACAGGGCAGTCACTTTTGAACCTGAGGGCACTGTTGGGTTTGCTTGCAGAATATATCTGCAAGTAAACCCATCAGTAGACACAGGAACAAGAGTGAGTGCAGCATAAAAACAAACACTAGAATGCAGAACTCATAGCAATAGCATACACAGGGCAGTCACTTTTGAACCTGAGGGCACTGTTGGGTTTGCTTGCAGAATATATCTGCAAGTAAACCCATCAGTAGACACAGGAACAAGAGTGAGTGCAGCATAAAAACAAACACTAGAATGCAGAACTCATAGCAATAGCATACACAGGGCAGTCACTTTTGAACCTGAGGGCACTGTTGGGTTTGCTTGCAGAATATATCTGCAAGTAAACCCATCAGTAGACACAGGAACAAGAGTGAGTGCAGCATAAAAACAAACACTAGAATGCAGAACTCATAGCAATAGCATACACAGGGCAGTCACTTTTGAACCTGAGGGCACTGTTGGGTTTGCTTGCAGAATATATCTGCAAGTAAACCCATCAGTAGACACAGGAACAAGAGTGAGTGCAGCATAAAAACAAACACTAGAATGCAGAACTCATAGCAATAGCATACACAGGGCAGTCACTTTTGAACCTGAGGGCACTGTTGGGTTTGCTTGCAGAATATATCTGCAAGTAAACCCATCAGTAGACACAGGAACAAGAGTGAGTGCAGCATAAAAACAAACACTAGAATGCAGAACTCATAGCAATAGCATACACAGGGCAGTCACTTTTGAACCTGAGGGCACTGTTGGGTTTGCTTGCAGAATATATCTGCAAGTAAACCCATCAGTAGACACAGGAACAAGAGTGAGTGCAGCATAAAAACAAACACTAGAATGCAGAACTCATAGCAATAGCATACACAGGGCAGTCACTTTTGAACCTGAGGGCACTGTTGGGTTTGCTTGCAGAATATATCTGCAAGTAAACCCATCAGTAGACACAGGAACAAGAGTGCAATATTACAGAGAATGAAAATACTTACTAAACGCCTTTTTCAGTTTGAGGGCGCTGTCCCAGCATCCATCAACGCTGCGGCCACCTCGTTCCATAGCCGCCGGGTCACCACATTGTCCTTGTACTGGGTATTTCGGCTGTCCCACAACGGACACGCTCCTGGACCTGGCAGATCAGGGCATCGTTGTCCACATACATGTCCTCGTCCCTTTGTGGAACCTAGAAGAAACAAAAACAAAATTACAATCTTGTATATTTTAGACAAAGAAAAGAACAATAGGAGTAGAAAAGAAATAGACATTCAAAGGCTATATACTTACATTCCGTCTCGCCACCGGGACTTGACTCGGCTGCGACTGCTCCTGCTGAGACTCCTCAATGGCCGTGTCCGACGATGATGTCTGAAAAAGGAACCCAAATTTAAGCCATTTGTAGATTCAGCAGCAATACTTACCCAAAGGCAGGAAGATACTCACATCATGCTCTGCTTCGGCCAGTTCTTGCCGGGATGGGGAATATTCAGATCCAGAAGATATGCTGCAAAAAAAAAAAAAAAATACATGAACACATATTACATTATAAGGACAGTCTGTCATTTGGTTAAAGAATACTCACATTCTTGCCCTTTGGATCTGTCTTGATTCAAGAAGCAGTGTCTCCAGACAATGTTCAGCCTTGGTCCAAGATGGATCTTCAAGTGTTCAGCTACAGTCTCCAGGCAGTGTATGTAGCTTGTTGGTTGCTGGCCTTTTATAGGGATCCAGGCTGTATAATCTTCAGGTGTTATCAGCATGCAGTCTCCAGATAGTCTGAGGGGTCTGTGTGTCACTTCCTTTATCTATACTACTTTTATCTAGACTCCTCACAAACAATGTATCTTGTCTAGGGGGTCATTTGACAAGTGTCTAGACATGTTTACTAAAATATCGCATGCGCACACAATCGCTGACAAGCGCACAGCCATGCGCACACCAGCGTTCACATAGACTGCAATTATATTTTTATGCGCATTTTTATAATGGTGTGCTGAAAAAAAAAATGCAACATGTAGCGTCTGGCGCGTCTGGGCGCACACCTGGAAAATGCGCTGCGCACGTAAAACGCTGATGAACGCGTGCAAGCGCAATACAATGCGCCCGCCATGTTAATGATAGGGGAAAATTGCGCATGCGAACAATAGCGCACGATGCGCAGTGCAAAAAAAACGCAAGTGTGAAAGTAGCCTAAGTCTGTTCCAAGCATCCGTTACTGCAAGGATGCAAGTGTGTAGCCCTGGTGTTAGGCACACGCAGTACCCTGGAGAGTGTGTGGCGAGACAGCAGTTTAATGCTAAATATCCATTCACTCAACATATACTAGACACACCCTTAGGGTAGTGGAGTTTACTCTTGAGGGAGTGGTCAAAGTGGTATGTGTTAGAGTGATTTAGTCAGTTGAGTTCCTGTCTTCGGATGGAGCAGGTGTCTGGACTTGAGAGAGAGAAGACGTCTGGAGGGAGGAAGGAGTCCAGATTGCTCTATCATCAGTTCGGAAAGTGGAGTCTAGTACAGGTGGTTTAATTCACCTAAGCCTAGTCAGAGCTGTACCTCATCAGCATACACTGGAAGGAAAGAAGAAGTTTAGTGCAGAAAGTCTTCAGTATCCTGTCTAAAGGACGGTATAAGGTTCAGAGACGTGCTCCTGCCTATTGATAACTGAGCATCTGTAACTAACTTTGAAGTGAAGGAAAAGAAAGAAGTGACTGCTCGACCCTTGGCTAGTGTGAGTGCTTATGTTACCAGTGAGGACAAGGCGAAAGGCACAGTGGTTTATTGGAATAGTGCTTACGGATTGAAGAAGTCCTGCACATTGCTACCGGTCACTGGGGACCGAAGGATCACTATTGTTACAAGCATAGTGGTAAGAGAACCAGGAATTTACCGGACCCCAGGTCGCGGCAAACAAGCCCCTTATAGTCAGTACGTAACTGGGGTCAGGGGGAGTGAAGACTTTGAGTCTCTGCAGGACAAAATAAGAATTCAGCTCTCTCGCAGGAAGGCTCCTAACACAAAGCTGACTGGGCGGTGCAGCTAAAGATTAGCTGAAGTTATTGAGGGAACTACGCTTCAGGCTGGTTGTACTCATTGTATTGGAAGTAAAGGAGGCCCCTAACTTGTCCAGCTGCTGTCTCAAGATACACTCTCCTTGGATCAGCCTCCCTGGGACCTGCCTTACCATCTTGCAAGTAAAGGTATGGAAAGACGCTGACCGTGTGAGACTGTGTTATTTATCTGCACCCGACTACACTAACTTCATAGACTTTGAGGGACCAGTCCCACCTGTAGGGGACCCGACATCTAGCTGCATCACCATCCCCTCAGAGATCTACAGCAGCGCTGGTACAAATTACCAGAATACTACAGGTGGCGTCACGAACTGTATATAAACCTATCCCCTGTAAATATATCCCCCCAACATACGCCAGACCGCCCGGGCCACAGACCGAGCCACAGCTACCTGTGACAAACCCCATAGACTTCCATGGGCTCGGTTCTGAGTACCCCATTGCCCTGGTAATCCACAATTGTGGTGGCGGGTCGACACAACTTGGCGTCACGAACAGGATGCGAAACTCGCGGAATTGCGAGCCCTGTGTGCCTAAGGAATTGTTTTTTGTGAAAGAGGACTGTTTGCACTTTTGGCGCCAAAATCGCCATTTTTGTCGCTATATTCGCGCCCTCAGGCGCTGGAGAAGAAGGTGGGCGTACCTTCGTGGGCGTCTACCCCCCTGTGGCGCGAAGAAAATGCCTGCCCTCTCAAAGTGCTATTACAACATGCGATCCTGCCCTACAGCAAAGGAGGTCCGCCTCCTCTTCACCTTCCCTGCGAGGAGGAGGAGACGCAAACCCCACCTCCACGGAAGAGACCGGATGTCTCCGCAGGAAGAAAGAATCTTCTGGAACATCATGGAAGCAGGACGTGTGCAGCCGAGCAGGGAAGCGGAGGAAGGCAGGCCCCGTGCCCCAGCCAAGCTGCCACCAGCATCGGAGTTATCCGTGGTCCTGCACCTGCAGCAGGCGTTGCTAGAGATTCAAGAAGAAAATGCACGCCTGAAGAAGATGGTCCAGTACCAACCTGGCTTTGAAGAGATCGAGAGACGCCGGCGTACCCTGGAACAGCGGAGGCTGTGGGACACGGTGATCTCTCCCCTCAACGACCCCCCACGATTCCAGATACCGAAGAGTCTGCTGCCCAAGGCGAAGGAGCAACCGGAGGCTGCCTCCGAAAGTACCGATCCTGATCCCACCGGTGAAGCGGTGGAAGCGAAGGAGGTTGAGGAGGTACAGCCAGTCCCGGAACGCCCGCCGGCCAGGAGGCCGCAGCAGATGATCGGTCCCCGGCAGGGACACCGGAGGGGTCCTGTCCGTCACTACCAGACGTGGACTGGGACGAAATGGCGCGCCTGGATGACGTCGCCTATACCGCCCAGTGGGAACAAGAATGGCAGAGTCGTGAGGAGAAGAAGAAACGCCAGCAGGAGGAAGAGCGGGAAGCTCAGCGGAACCGTCAGCGACAACATGCAGAGCTGATCGCGGACAAAGAGAGTGTCCGGAGAGATAAAGGTACCCTGAGGGAACCGCGGCGGCAGGGGTGTGTGACTGAGTTCCAGCTCCGGAAGGGCTGGGGCTTTATCCGTGAACCGGGCCTCTACCCAGGGGTCTTTGTCAGCAGGCGTGACGTAGAATCCCACCTGCCGCAAGGCCATCCCGGGAGGGACTTAGTAAATGGAGACCTCGTCACGTACACACGGCATTGGGAATGAAGGGATGGTATGCCCTTAACGTCACCATCGTCCGTGACCCCGTCCCCGACGCAGGTACCGTCACCATGACCGCAGCGTCCCCGTCTCTAGATCAAGCAGTATCCGGCCGTGCCCCAGCATCGCCCCCTGCAAATTCATCGCAACTAGCGACCCAGATTTCATCGCACAGGAAAGCCACCTCTACATCGCAACATGCGACCCAGTCTCAATCGCAATCCATGACACGGTCCATATCGTTAACTGTGATTGAAACGCAATCGGTGTCACGTGAAGAGAATGTACCCGTTCGCCCCTAGAGGTTCGCACAAGAACTGTGGCGACCCAGACCCTAATCGCAGCGCATGATTTGCTAGTCCTGGGATCTAGGGCCCATTGCATTGTTCCAGCCCCCGGGTGGAAAGTGTGTTATTTGAAAATGAATAAATAAGTAAAGAAAAATTGGTGAGATCCATATCGGTCTACCATAAGTAGAAAGTTTGAAAATGTTTTATAAAGTTTTGCACAAGTGAAGAGTATAGCATATGTATATGTTGCTAACTGTAGAATGCCCGGCTGGGTAACCAGAAAAAGTTTTGCACTTTAGTATAATAATGCGATATTATATTTATGTCTTTGGTTTTACAATGGACTTTGAGGTTGAGGACTGTGCTAACCCAGAACTTATTTGTACATAGTTGCGCTTCGGTGCTTTATCTTGGTTTTACATAAACCAGCACAACTACCTCTGAATACAAAAACCCGTGTGGTGTGGCACTGAGTGAGGTCTGCAATCGGATGTCCTGCAGCCCACCCAGGACCCACGTTGAAGGTTTGGTGCGGGTCCTTCACAAGTATATTGTATATTTATTGAATGCTATTTAATACTTTTGTATTTCTATAATGTTTGCAACGTTCAAGATATCCTCACCTCCCGGATGGGACGAACCAATGTTATTGTTTAATGTTTTCATGCATAAACAAAATGTCTCTTTTGTATTTTACAGCCCGGGAGTGCTGTCTTTTACCATGGGGGAATGTGTAGCCCTGGTGTTAGGCACACGCAGTACCCTGGAGAGTGTGTGGCGAGACAGCAGTTTAATGCTAAATATCCATTCACTCAACATATACTAGACACACCCTTAGGGTAGTGGAGTTTACTCTTGAGGGAGTGGTCAAAGTGGTATGTGTTAGAGTGATTTAGTCAGTTGAGTTCCTGTCTTCGGATGGAGCAGGTGTCTGGACTTGAGAGAGAGAAGACGTCTGGAGGGAGGAAGGAGTCCAGATTGCTCTATCATCAGTTCGGAAAGTGGAGTCTAGTACAGGTGGTTTAATTCACCTAAGCCTAGTCAGAGCTGTACCTCATCAGCATACACTGGAAGGAAAGAAGAAGTTTAGTGCAGAAAGTCTTCAGTATCCTGTCTAAAGGACGGTATAAGGTTCAGAGACGTGCTCCTGCCTATTGATAACTGAGCATCTGTAACTAACTTTGAAGTGAAGGAAAAGAAAGAAGTGACTGCTCGACCCTTGGCTAGTGTGAGTGCTTATGTTACCAGCGAGGACAAGGCGAAAGGCACAGTGGTTTATTGGAATAGTGCTTACGGATTGAAGAAGTCCTGCACATTGCTACCGGTCACTGGGGACCGAAGGATCACTATTGTTACAAGCATAGTGGTAAGAGAACCAGGAATTTACCGGACCCTAGGTCGCGGCAAACAAGCCCCTTATAGTCAGTACGTAACTGGGGTCAGGGGGAGTGAAGACTTTGAGTCTCTGCAGGACAAAATAAGAATTCAGCTCTCTCGCAGGAAGGCTCCTAACACAAAGCTGACTGGGCGGTGCAGCTAAAGATTAGCTGAAGTTATTGAGGGAACTACGCTTCAGGCTGGTTGTACTCATTGTATTGGAAGTAAAGGAGGCCCCTAACTTGTCCAGCTGCTGTCTCAAGATACACTCTCCTTGGATCAGCCTCCCTGGGACCTGCCTTACCATCTTGCAAGTAAAGGTATGGAAAGACGCTGACCGTGTGAGACTGTGTTATTTATCTGCACCCGACTACACTAACTTCATAGACTTTGAGGGACCAGTCCCACCTGTAGGGGACCCGACATCTAGCTGCATCACCATCCCCTCAGAGATCTACAGCAGCGCTGGTACAAATTACCAGAATACTACAGGTGGCGTCACGAACTGTATATAAACCTATCCCCTGTAAATATATCCCCCCAACATACGCCAGACCGCCCGGGCCACAGACCGAGCCACAGCTACCTGTGACAAACCCCATAGACTTCCATGGGCTCGGTTCTGAGTACCCCATTGCCCTGGTAATCCACAATTGTGGTGGCGGGTCGACACACAAGCAAATGTCATTAGTAGCATCATTCCTCTTCTGGAGGCTCTCCAAGGATCTTATTACAATGCGATGCGTGGATCCAAGTTTCCTTGCCTTGTAGCTTGACTGCGGTACTTGTCGTCAGTAGAACTTGAAAAGGTCCGTCAAATCTCGGATCCAGACTCTTTCTCATGTGTCTTTTAATGACTACCCAGTCTCCGGGCTGCAGGCTGTGACTCCCAGGATCCTGGTTCGGATCTGGAAGAGAACTGAAGACATTATCATGTACTTTTTTAAGTCTTTTATGCAAATCCCTTACATATGAGCTTAATACATGGTTACTCATTTCCAGTGCTTGGGGAAAGAATCATCCTAAACTAGGCACTTTGCCAAATAGTACTTCATACGGAGAAAGTCCAGTTTTTCTATTTGTAGTGTACCTTACTGAGTATAGGGCTAATGGTAAACATTCAGGCCAAGATTTCCCTGTTTCAGCCATGGCCTTTTGGATTTTTAACTTCAATGTCCCATTTAGTCTTTCTACTTTCCCACTGCTTTGTGGATAATATGGGGTGTGGAAAGCTTGTTGAATTCCCTGAGCTGTCAAGACTTCATTCATTATTTCACCTGTGAAGTGTGTACCTCTGTCACTTTCGATCACCTCTGGTACTCCATACCTGCACACCACCTCCGCAAGCAGCTTCTTTGCGGTTGCCGCAGCCGTAGCCTTGGCAATCGGGAAAGCCTCCGGCCAACCTGAGAATAAATCAAAAACACACCAACACGTACTCCCATGACCCTGATTTTTGGCAGCTGAATATAATCAATCTGCAGTCTCTGGAAAGGATAGAGGGGCCGAGGGGCGTGTTTGGGTGGTGTCTTGACTACCCTTCCCTGATTATGTGTAGCACATACCATGCATCCCTGGATCAAGCCTTCTATACAGGTGGAAAAGCCTGGTGCTACCCAATGCTTCTGCATCATGCTCATTGCAGCAGTTTTGGACTGGTGGGTTGGCCCATGTAACATCTGGGCAACCGCAGGGTACAACGCCCTTGGAAGGCATCGGCGCATCCCTCTTCCCCATACCCCAGTTGCTGCATTCAGACATGCACCTTCTTTTTCCCACTTTTCTACTTCCTCCTGGCGCACCTGAGCCTGCATCTGGGATAAGGCATCCTCCGACACAAAGGGATTTTTGGGAGCGCTTACCTGGTGCATCGTAACCCCTTGGAGTGGTCTACTGGCTGCTGTTTTTGCTGCTGCATCGGCCATTGCGTTTCCTTTACTCACCTGATCAGTGCATCTGATATGTGCTTTAACTTTTATGACAGCTACTTCTTTTGGTAATTGTAATGCATCAATTAACTGCTGGACTGCGTCAGCATTTTTAATGGGATGTCCTGCTGCCGTCAGTAGTGTTGAGCGATAGTGCTCGATATCTAAAAATATCGTATCGAAATTGTATCGCCGATAGCACTAAATATCGTCGATATCCGATTTCGATACCGGAAGTCCAATGTAAGTCTATGGGAACAAAATATCGCAACTAAAAAAAACCTTTATTTCCTTGTAAACACTAAATATACACACATAGAATACATATATATATATATATATATATATACATGTCATTGTGACATATATATATACATATATGTATAGTTTATACACTTCTACATAGTAAAATATCCTCTGATTCAATTGCCGGGTAAAGCTGGCTTCTGTGAAAAGACAGAAGCACCCGACATGAAATGACACTTGGTGTACATAGGGTTAACCATGTCTTTTCATGTTGTTTGCAATCTGATTTGCACAAACAATTACATCAGTCTATGTGTGCAAAATTTCACACCTGTAGGGTTAATTAAAGGTGTAAATTCGTTGTAAAAAAACCGGACTTTTTTGCTACGAATTTACACCTTTAATTAACCCCTACAGGTGTGAAATTTTGCACACTTACACTCATGTAATTGTTTGTGCAAATCAGATATCAAACTACATGAAAAGACATGGTTAACTCTATGTAAACCAAGTGTCATTTCATGTCGGGTTCTGCATTTTCACAAAAGCCGGCAATTGAATTAGCGGCTATTATACTATGTAGAAGTGTATGAACTATAAATATAAATATATATATATGTGTCACAAATTCAATGACATGTATATATATATATATGAGGTGTAAAATTGCTCCCGCCCTATTTTCGCAACCAGACAGACAAAGCCAGTGAGTGGGGGCAGATAATAATAGCCCAGAGAGGGACCATTATTTTTGGCCCCCCCCGGCTACTAACATCTGCCCCCAGACACCCCAGAAAGGGCAAATCTCTAATTAGATTTGCCCTTTCTGGCACTTTGCCCGTCTATTCCCATTGCCCTGTAGCGGTGGCGAATGGGTTAATAAGGGGTTAAAATGACCTTGCAATTGAAAGGTCACTTTAAGCCAGGTTAATAATTGAGAGCTGTCAATCAGACAACTATCAATTATTAATCCTATTGTATGAAAGAAAAATCAAACACACACACTTTAATAAAAAAGAAGTTTAATGAAATAATCACACAGTTTTTTACCATATTTTATTTACCTGCTAAAACCATTTCCTGTAATAAAAATAAAATAATAAAGCAAAATCATTCTTACCAATCCGATGTACAGTCAGGTCCCACGGTGTAATTCCCTCAGAAAGGTTAATGTTTACTGCAGGGACCGCAGCTAATGCTGCAGCCTCACAGTAAACCCCCAAATGAATGAGTTCCTCTCCTGGCTGACAGGAGAGGAAGTGGAAAGCTTAATTGATTGCTTTCCACTTTCACTTCAGGTCAGCCAGGGACACAATCAGTGACGTCAGAGGGAACTGGTTAACAAAAATAGGGGATCCCCTCGAAAAAAAATGGCGTGGGTCCCCCCTATTTTTGCTAACCAGCCAGATGAAGCAGACCGCTGAGGCCTGGTTTTTCAGGCTGGTAAGGATCCAATATCCATGGACCTTGCAAGCCTGATAATACCAGGCCACAGCAGTCTGCTTAGCTTGGCTGGTTAACAAAAATAGGGGATCCCCTCGAAAAAAAAAACGGCGTAGGGGTCCCCCTATTTTTGTTAACCAGCCAAGTAAAATGCAGACTGCTGCGGCCTGGTATTAAAAGACTGTCAAGGCCCATGGATTTTGGCCCTCAACAGCCTGATAATACCAGGCTACAGCAGCCCCACATTTGGCGCATCAAAAGATGTGCCAATTGTGGAACTTTACCCGGCTCTTCCCACTTGCCCTGTAGCGGTGGCAAGCGGGGTAATAAGGGTTAATGTCACTGTTGATTGCACGGTGACAATAAGCCCGGTTAATAATGGAGAGGCGTCAATAAGGCACCGATCCATTATTAATCCCAAAGTTATTAAATGCATAAAAAAAAGACAAAGCAAGAAAAAAGTCTTTTAATGAAATAAAAGAGACAACACAGTTTTCATTTCTTTTATTGTACTCTCATTCCTGCGACGCCATCGATCTCCTGTAAAAAAAGAAAAAAAAACAAACAACAGTATACCACCTGTCCGACGCAGTCCATAACGACAGTCCCACGACGATCCAGCTCTGCTACATCGCAATGACAGGCAGAGCCTGTCATCGCGACGCAGCACAGCTGATTACCTGCTTCCCCGGCGGTGACGTCATCGGACTGACTGCTTTACGGCCGGGATTACCCAGCAGTCACTGCAGTTATCGCGAGAAACTGCATGTGACCGCCGGGGAGAAGAGGATGGCGGCCATGAAGCAGTCCAGGACGTGACCGCCGGAGATCTTCTGCCAGGTAAGTGCCGCTGACTCCTGACAGACCCGACCGACGGACACTGACAGTGACAGACCCGACCGACGGACACAGACAGTGACAGTGACAAATCCGATTCCGGTATTCGATAAGACGAAAATATCGAAACAAATTATCGAAAGGCCGATAGAGCTAATATCGGCCGATAGCCGATATTTACATTATCGTATCGCTCAACACTAGCCGTCAGGAATCCTCTAGATTTCCAAATTGGACCAAAATCATGAGCTATACCGAATGCGTATCTAGAATCTGTGTAGATGTTAACAATTCTACCTTCAGCTATCTTACAGGCCTCGGTCAGAGCCTTAAGTTCAGCCTCCTGGCCGACTGATGTGGGAGCATTGGTTCTGCTTTGATTACTGCATTCAGGGAGACGATGGCATACCCGGTGTGGAAGGTACCTGAGTCATCTTGGTGGCGAGATCCATCTACAAAAAATTCAAAATCAGCATTAAGTCTCTCAGTTTCAAACACTGTGGGTAGCCTGCTGTTTCCTGTGCCATAAGCTGAACACAATCATGAGGAATCTCCTCTCTTGGATCTTCTTTGTACAATACCGTACCTGACCCCTCCTATAGATCCGAGAGAGGTAACAATGTGGCAGGATTAAGTGTGGTACATCTCTGCAAAGAAACATTTGGAGGCATTAAAAGTGCACATTGCAATCGAAGGTGACGTGCAGCTGAAAGGTGTGCCGGTTGCACCTGGTTCAGTATGGTGTATACATCATGAGGTGTAAGTACTGTCAGTGGATGATCAAGAACGATGTCTGACGATTTGTGGAGCAATAGTCCTACAGCATGTACCGCCCGTACACAGGACGGGGCACCTCTAGCCACTGCATCTAGTCTTCCACTGAAATAGGCTACAGGCCTTTGATTGTCACCATGTAACTGAGTCAATACTCCTGCCGCGTGTCCCTGCTGTTCGTGGAGATACAGGGTGAATGGTAGTTCATAGTTGGGAGTTCCTAGCGCTGGAGCTGCCACAATCCTGTTTTTGAGAGAATAAAAAAAAAAACAGTCTATACCTTCAGGAGTTAGTTTAAAAGGCACAATGGTGATACAGTCATAGAGAGGCTGCATGAGGATTGACACAGCATGTATCCACTGTCTGCAGTAGGAAACCAGTCCAAGAAATGTCCTAAGAGCGGCAACATTAACAGGAATAGGAAAATTCTGTACAGCTTCTTTGCGAGCGCTGGTCAGATGTCGCGCCCCTGGTGTAATGCAATGTCCCAAGAAGATAACTGAAGATTTACAAAATTGCAGTTTATCCTTTGACGCTTTACATCCAGCTTGGTACAGAAACAACATGAGTGATATCGTTGCAGTGCGACACTGTTTCCTGGAGGGGCACAAATCAGTAAGTCATCAACATATTGCAGAACAACTACTTTTGGCATTTTCCATCTTTCCAGTATCTCTTGCAGACTGGCAGTCTCTACAGGTACTGAAATCACGTATCAAAAAAAAAAAAAGAAAAAAATTATCTAGTTCAGTCTGAATGCCTGAGAACTTTCACGCTACAGCTTGTAGCCAAAAAAAAAAACTAGCTTAAAAAAAAAAAAAAATCAAAACCAGGAAACAGATACCTGTCCCGAGTCTCCACATGATGGACATGTGATGTGTGTGACTCTGAATTCTGCTCTTGTGACATGTCAGTGATCTTTTTCTCACAGACAATTTAACACCTTTTCAATCTTATTCACATAAAAAAAATCACTTCCTGGTCCGTTCAAATTAACTTGCTATACCTTCTACACGATGCACCACTGCTCTTTTATAGCAGATGGTAATCTATTAACAAACTTCCCCGTTGCCTTTCATCTGTACAAAAACGAGAAAAAAAGCAAAAAAAAAAACATTTCATTATGCTGCCTGTCTATTTGCTTCTCACGTACTCTGACCTTCTATTCACATGCCTAGCCCTTCGATTCTTACGTACTGTGTCTATTCCAAAAAACCTATTCAACAAAGGTGATTTAAAAATCTGAAAACTGCTGCTCTCTGGTTCCTGTGCGTCCTCACCGAACGCCCGACGGGAGGGGCTAGTCAAACCGCTGTGCAGTTTGTGTGTCCTCTCTCCCTCAGCCTGTAATTCTCCTTATCTATGGAGCGACTTTGGTCTAAAGCAGGCTGGTAGTGTAGGCTTTTTTTTTTTTCTACCGCCCTCTGGAATGCCATCTCGCTGCTGCCAGCACTTCCCCCCTCCCTTATATCTCTGCTTGCTGTCACTGTCTTCTGCATTATCAGGTCCGGTCCTACCAACATAGCACTTGTATGTCTCATCTATCAGTCTATCGTATCTGGCTTCATCTGCCAATTTCCCTTTTATAAGTGCTTGCAAATCCTGTCTAGTTGCTTTATTAGAGCCAACTGCTCTGTAGGGCTCCATGGTCTGTACAACATTACTGTCCGGGGGGCGCCTGGAGCTAGTCCGTCAACCTCACCTCCCGCAGCACCCGGGGTACCAGGTACCACTACTGTCCTCATTGGAAATAAATTGGCCGGGGAGGTCTGGGTCCACCGCAACCTACACAGACATCTACCGTCAGGGGATTCTGCTGTCCACACCTGGGGCAGACCCAACAGTTTGGTTCATGGGAAGTCTGTGGGAAGGTCTGATACTGGGGTGGAGGTAACGTAGGGGGCAAACAGGAGGGTAAATCAGTCGTCCCTGTTTTTGTTAGTCTGTAACGTCCGTCTCCTAATTCCTGTCTTTCCCTCTAAGTAATCACACGCACTCATCCACAGGTTCACTGTTCTCAACAGTCCTTTTTCTCTCAACCATCCATGATGTGAGCTAAAGAACCTTTTCCATTTATCACTGTTCAATTCTCCGTTTTCATTCATGCCTGCTTTTCACAATCTCTGCGCACAACTAAATCTTTAGCAGAAACACCTTCCTTGGTGTTTTGGTCCCCCATTTTTGTATCTCCTCACCTAGAAGAGATTCTCTTGTCACCAAGACAAGTTTGTCACCAAGACAATTGCGTCACCAAGACTCTGTCACCAAGACAGTTGCGTCACTTAGACAATGGGCCACAAAGGTTTCTGAACCATTCCACTGCTCACTTTCCAAGATTTGTACGCCAACCAAATGAACAATCCAATCACACAGACACCAAGACAAAACCACAACACAATCATTGGATCCATACTGTCATTATTCAAAGGAGGAAAGGCAGGACTGACAATTAATCTGAAGGTCTACTGGTTCAAAGGGACCTGAGCCAGGAATACCTGTGATTTACCTGGAAAGCCGACCGCTCGGGGAAGAGGGAGTCCACTATTCAGTGATATAGATTTTAGGTAGAATATAATAAGTATTCTTACCCCAGCGCTGTGTATATCACCAACAGAGACCTCCGCTCATCCCACGTCTTCCGGACCGGTCGGGCTTCCTCAGAATAGAATAACTCAGTCCCCTGTTCGGGCGCCAGTTGTCGTCGCTGTTATCTCGTTAACCCTTTCCTCCTCTGAATGTGGTACCAGAGAGAATAAGACACAGACCAAAGGATGTGTCCATAAGCTCTGCGTTTATTGCTAACAAAGGGATTAATATACACCCCTGAAGCAGGAAGCGGAATTACCATATATGGCAGTTAATACAACATACACATAAAATGCTAGTTTCACTTTAAAAACGTCATTCTTGGCTTTTGGCCTTGTTTAGCTCCTAGTACAGAGCGTCTCTTCTCAGGCGAGGTGGAATGTATTGTATTGACTAAAACGAGGAACATCTTATCTTGTCCCCTGGTACACGTCAACCTATCGGTTAAAAAGAAAATAAGGCCTCTGAACTTTAGAAAAATACTGGTTCAGCGATCACAACAGGTTATTACACTTGGGGTTATTTAGTTTGGAAAAACGAAGGCTTAGGGTGATCTTATTACAATGTATAAATATATGAGGGACAGTACAAAGACCTTTCTAATGATCTTTTTACTCTTAGACCTGTGATGGGGACAAGGGGGCATCCTCTACGTCTGGAGGAAAGAAGGTTTAGCCATAATCACAGACGCAGATTCTTTACTGTAAGAGCAGTGAGACTATGGAACTCTCTGCTGTCTAATGTTGTAATGAGTGATTCCTTACTAAAATTTAAGAAGGGACTGGATGCCTTTCTTGAAAAGTATAATATTACAGGCTATATTCACTAGTTTCCTAGATACAGCGTTGATCCAGGGAGCTAGTCTGATTGCCGTATGTGGAGTCGGGAAGGAATTTTTTTCCCCAATGTGAAGCTTACTGTTTGCCACTTGGGTTTTTTTTGCCTTCCTCTGGATCAACATGTTAGGGCAGGTTAGGATAGGATATGGGTTGAACTAGATGGACTTAAAGTCTTCATTCAACCTTAATAACTATGTTACTATGTTTAGCGCGTATATTTATTAGTTTTTTCACATTTATACTTCCGGCAAATAGAGGTTAATTTGTCAATATTACTCGCAGCTTCACATTGGGTTTACTCTAGTGCGCCTGGGTTTTTTTCTATGTATACAGTCATTAAATGGTGGTAACTGCTGGCTGATCACAGAGACCATCAAGCACTTACACTTATTGTGGGTGATTTGCCAGGCCAGGAATAGTGTCTCGTAGTGTCATGGTGCAGAGTACTTAACCCCCTTTCTTTTTTTCTTTTTTTTAACTAGGACATGGGGACAGTGGTTCTAGGAAAACTAGAATCCGGCTCAATATGCAAAGGACAACAGCTTGTCATGATGCCAAACAAGGTAACTTGATGTCCAAACAAGGTAACTTGATGTCTGGACGTATTCTGTGCTTTTAGAAACGAGGTGTAGAAAGGCTATAAATTGACAACTTTTTGCCTGTGAATAAATAGTTTTTTCCAAAACTACACTGTGTGCAGAATTATTAGGTAAGTTGTATTTCAGAGGATTCTTTTTATTATTGAACAACAACTATGTTCTCAATCAACCCAAAAGACTCATAAATATCAAAGCTTAATATTTTTGGAAGTTGGAGTGGGTTTTTATTTAGATTTGGCTATCTTAGGAGGATATCTGTTTGTGCAGGTAACTATTACTGTGCAGAATTATTAGGCATCTTAATAAAAACCAAATATATACCCATATCCCTTGTTTATTTTCACCAGGTAAACCAATATAACAACACAAAATTTAGAAATAAACATTTCTGGCATTCAAAAACAAAAAAAAATAATCAGTGACCATTATAGCCACCTTTCTTTACGATGACACTCAGAAGCCTCCATCCATAGATTCTGTCAGTTGCTTGATCTGTTTATGATCAACATTGCGTGCAGCAGCCACCACAGCCTCCGGACACTGCTCCGAGAGGTGGACTGTTTTCCCTCCCTGTAGATCTCACATTTTGAGGGACCACAGGTTCTCTATGGGGTTCAGATCAGGTGAACAAGGGGGCCATGTCATTATTTTTTCTTCTTTTAGACCTTTACTGGCCAGCCACGCTGTGGAGTATTTGGATGCATGTGATGGAGCATTGTCCTGCATGAAAATAATTTTAAAATTGAACGACCGACTTCTTCCTGTAACACTGCTTGAAGAAGGTATCTTTCAGAAACTGGCAGTAGGTCTGGGAGTTGAGCTTCACTACATCCTCAACCCAAAAAGGTCCCACAAGTTCATCTTTGATGATCCCAGCCCATACCAGTACCCCAGCTCCACCTTGCTGGCGTCTGAGTCGGAGTGGAGCTCTCTGCCCTTTACTGATCCAGCCTCGGGCCCATCCATCTGGCCCATCAAGAGTCACTCTCATTTCATCAGTCCATAAAACCTTACAAAAATCAGTCTTAAGATATTTCTTGGCCTAGTCTTGACGTTTTATCTTATGTTTCTTCAAAGGTGGTCGTTTTTCAGCCTTCCTTACCTTAGCCATGTCCCTGAGTATGGCACACCTCGTGCTTTTTAACCCTTAATGACCAAGCCATTTTGCAGGTTAAAGACCAGGCCAATTTTTACAATTCTGACCACTGTCTCTTTATGAGGTTATAACTCTGGAACGCTTCTACGGATCTTGGCGATTCTGAGATTTTTTTCTCGTGACATATTGTACTTCATGATAGTGGTAAAATTTCTTCAATATAACTTGCGTTTTTTTATGAAAAAAATGGAAATATGGCAAAAATTTTGAAAATTTTGCAATTTTCAAACTTTTAATTTTTATGCCATTAAATCAGAGAGATATGTCACAAAAATTAGTTAATAAATAACATTTCCCACATGTCTACTTTACATCAGCACAATTTTGGAACCAAAATTTTTTTTTGTTACGAAGTTATAAGTGTTAAAAGTTGACCAGCAATTTCTCATTTTTCCAACAAAATTTACAAAACCTTTTTTTTAGGGACCACCTCACATTTGAAGTGAATTTGAGGGGTCAATATGACAGAAAATACCCAAAAGTGACACCATTCTAAAAACTGCACCCCTCAATGTGTTCAAACCACATTCAAGAAGTTTATTAACCCTTTAGGTACTTCACAAGAATTGAAGCAATGTGGAAGGAAAAAATGAACATTTAACTTTTTTTCCCAAAATTTTTCTTTCGACACAATTTTTTTAAATTTTGTCAAGGGTATCAGGAGAAAATGAACCACAATATTTGTTGTACAATTTCTCCAGAGTACACCGATATACCATGTGTGGGGGTAAACCACTATTTGGGCGCATTGGCAAAGCTCGGAATGGAAGCAGCGCCATTTGACTTTTTTGGCTGGAATTGAGATTGGACGCCATGTCGCATTTGGAGAGTCCCTGTGTGCCTAAACAGTGGAAACCCCCCACAAGTGACCCCATTTTGGAAACTGGACCCCTCAAGGAACTCATCTAAATGTGTTGTGAGAGCTTTTAACCCCCAAGGGCTTCACAGAAGGTTATAACGTAGAGCTGTAAAATTAAAAAATCATATTTTTTCCACAAAAATGATCTTGTCATCCCAATTATTATTTTCCAAAGGATAAAAGGACCCCAAAAGTTATTGGGCAATTAGTCCTGAGTATGCTGATACCCCATATGTGGGGGTAAACTACTATTTGGGCGCATGGCAGAGCTCGGAAGGGAAGCAGCGCCATTTGACTTTTTTGGCTGGAATTGAGATTGGACGCCATGTCGCATTTGGAGAGTCCCTGTGTGCCTAAACAGTGGAAACCCCCCACAAGTGACCCCATTTTGGAAACTAGACCCCCCAAGGAACTTATCTAAATGTGTTGTGAGAGCTTTTAACCCCCAAGCGCTTCACAGAAGGTTATAACGTAGAGCTGTAAATTAAAAATTCATATTTTTTCCACAAAAATTATCTTTTCATCCCAATTTTTATTTTTCAAAGGATAAAAGGACCCCAAAAGTTATTGGGCAATTAGTCCTGAGTACGCTGATACCCCATATGTGGGGGTAAACCACTATTTGGGCGCATGGCAGAGCTCGGAATGGAAGCAGCGCCATTTGACTTTTTTGGCTGGAATTGAGATTGGACGCCATGTCGCATTTGGAGAGTCCCTGTGTGCCTAAACAGTGGAAACCCCCCACAAGTGACCCCATTTTGGAAACTGGACCCCTCAAGGAACTCATCTAAATGTGTTGTGAGAGCTTTTAACCCCCAAGGGCTTCACAGAAGGTTATAACGTAGAGCCGTAAAATTAAAAAATCATATTTTTTCCACAAAAATGATCTTTTCATCCCAATTATTATTTTCCAAAGGATAAAAGGACCCCAAAAGTTATTGGGCAATTAGTCCTGAGTACGCTGATACCCCATATGTGGGGGTAAACCACTATTTGGGCGCATGGCAGAGCTCGGAAGGGAAGCAGCGCCATTTGACTTTTTTGGCTGGAATTGAGATTGGACGCCATGTCGCATTTGGAGAGTCCCTGTGTGCCTAAACAGTGGAAATCCCCACAAGTGACCCCATTTTGTTAACTAGACCCCCCAAGGAACTTATCTAGATGTGTGGTGAGAGCTTTGAACCCCCAAGGGCTTCACAGAAGGTTATAACGTAGAGCAGTAAAATTAAAAAATCATATCTTTTCCACAAAAATGATCTTTCCACCCCCAATTGTTTATTTCCAAAGGTAACAGGACCCCAAAAGCTATTGTGCAATTTGTCCTGAGTACGCTGATATCCCATATGTGGGGGGGAACCACTATTTTGACGCATGGCAGAGCTCGAAAGGGAAGTAGCGCCTTTTTCAAATGCAGACTTTGATGGAATGGTCTGTGGGTGTCATGTCACGTTTGGATAGCCCCTGATGTGCCTAAACAGTAGAAACCCCCCACAAGTGACTCCATTTTGGAAACTAGACCCCCCAAGGAACTTTTCTAGATGTGTGGTGAGCACTTTGAACCCCCAAGTGCTTCACAGAAGTTTATAATGTAGAGCCGTGAAAATAAAAAAAATCATATTTTTTTCCACAAAAATAATCTTTTTGCCCCAAATTTTTATTTTTATAATGGTAACAGGAGAAATAGGACCCCAAAAGCTATTGTGCAATTTGTCCTGAGTACGCTGATATCCCATATGTGGGGGGGAACCACTATTTTGACGCATGGCAGAGCTCGAAAGGGAAGTAGCGCCTTTTTTTAAATGCAGACTTTGATGGAATGGTCTGCGGGTGTCATGTCGCGCTTGGAGAGCCCCTGATGTGCCTAAACAGTAGAAACCCCCCACAAATGACCCCATTTTGCAAACTAGACCCCCCAAGGAACTTATCTAGATGTGTGGTCAGCACTTTGAACCCCCAAGGGCTTCACAGAAGTTTATAACGTAGAGCCGTGAAAATAAAAAAAATCATATTTTTTTCCACAAAAATGACATTTTTGCCCCCAAATTTTTATTTTTATAAGGGTAACAGAAGAAATAGGACCCCAAAAGCTATTGTGCGTTTTGTCCTGAGTACGCTGATACCCCATATGCGGGGGGGAACCACTGTGATCGCCTTACTGCGATCTTTGGGAGGCACAATGAACAAATCTACCAAAGGTGAAGAATTGGTTTTCTTTTTTACGCCGTTCCTCGTGCGGTATTAGTGATTAGGCGACTTTATTCCTCGGATCGGTGCGATTACAGCGATACCAGATTTACATCCTTTTTTCATGTTTAGCTTCTGTCACACTCTAAAAGATGCTTTTTTTGGAATAATTTTTTGTAAGAATTTTTTGCATCGCCGTATTTTGAGAGCTATAATTTTTCCATATTTCGGCCGACAGAGTTATCTGTGGGCTTATTTTTTGCGGGACGAGCTGACGTATTTATTGGTATCATATTCGGGCACATAACGTTTTTTGATCGCTTCCTATTCCGATATTTGTGGAAGCAGAATGAACAAAAACCAGCAATTCAGGAATTGTTTTTTTTTAATTTTTTTTCCCCCGTTCCGCGTGTGGTAAAATTGATAAAGCAGCTTTATTCTTCGGGTCACTACGATTACAACGATACCTCATTTATATATTTTTTTTATGTTTTGGCGTTTTTTACACAATAAAGCATTTTATAGAAAAAATAATTATTTTTGCATCAGTTTATTCCGCGAGCTATAACTTTTTTATTTTTTCGCTGATGATGCTATATAGCAGCTTGTTTTTTGCGGGACAAGATGACGTTTTCAGGGTACCATGATTATTTATATCTGACTTTTTGATCGCGTGTTATTGCACTTTTTCCAAGCGGTATAATGATACCGCTTGGAAAAAGTATAATTTACTACTTTTTTGTGGTTTTTTTTTACGGCTTTCACTGAAGGGGTTAACTAGGGTTATGCTTTTATAGATGGGATTTTTACGGACATGGCGATACCTAACATGTGTATTTTTTTTGTTTTTTATTTTTTTTATTACATAAAAATGTGTATTTTTTAGGGATTTTTTTTAAAATTATTTTTTAATATTTTTTTTTACAATTTTTTTTAAAAAATGATTTTTTTCAACTTGTCCCTTTATAGGACTTTCACTTTTTTTACTTTTGATTGCAGTTACAATGCATTGCAATGCTCTGGCATTGCAATGCATTGCAACTATAGTGGAAGCTGCTGTGACATGATCACAGCAGCTTCCCGTAGCTAAATGACCCGGAGGTTGTCATGACAACGCCCGGGTCATCAAGGCAGACATCGGCCCCTGCAAATACAGTGCAGGGTGCCGATCTGAGGCAGAGGGAGCTCCCGACCCTCTGCCTCCCCCCCTGAGCTCTGCGATCGCGCTGGATCGCAGCAGTCAGGGGGTTAACAGCCAGGGGCGGTGGGGGCTCCGCTCCTGGCTGTCAGTGCAGGAAGCCTGGCCACTGCAGCGCCGGCTCCTGCACTGATCGCGCTGGGGAAGCTGAAATTTCAGCTTCCCTGCGGTCGCGCTGTTTTTGGGCCCCAGTCAGAGACTACCAATACGCGCGTGGTGCGGGGGACCGAGGGGAAAGGGTCCCCCCCACGGTTTCCCTTCCTTCAGCTGTCTGTGCAGCTGTGGGGACTGACTACCCGGTGTTTCACGCGTGGTAAAAAAAGGGGCCGACGGGGGAGAGTCCTTCCTGGGCCGAAGGGACCTTGCCTGACGGACTCTGCCCGCATGGACTTAAAGGGGTTTAAAAAACCAAAAAATTTCAGCTCGAAAAAAGGAAAAACGGGGGAAAAGGGCATCTGGGAGCTTACGCTTATTTTTCCAATTATGGGCATTATTTTTCCCCTTTTTTTATCAAACCTTTCTTCTTTTTTGGGGTTTTTCCCCGGGGATCCGTTTAAAAAATTTGGCAATTTTAAGCTGCTAAAACCCCTGCAAGACTCCAAAAAATTTTTATTTTTCCGGCCCGTCAAATCTCTTTCTGCCCCTTTTTTTCCAAAAGGGGAAAAAAATTCCTAAAAATTTAACACCCTTTATAATGTTGATTCTTGACCCCACCCCTCCTCATTACAAAACAAACACCGATTTACTAAGGAGTTTGGGGTTTCAACCAACAGTTTTTAGTAGGACAAAGGGGTTTAAAAAGGTGATTATCAAAACCATTTCCCTTTTAAACGACCCATTATTTAAAGTCTGGCCAAAATTTTGAAAGAAACAAATTTTAAAAATTTTTCAAATCACTGTTTCATTTTTTCTAATGGCAATTGATATACTCCAAAAAAGTTATAAAGGGGATCAGCTTAACAGCAATTTCTTGCAAAGTCAATATTTTTGGGAAAAATAAATTTTTTTCCCCCCCAAAAACTTTAAATATTGCAGCCCCCCCAAAAAAAGGCACTTTCCTCTTTTTTTGATTTGCTCCATTAACACGGGGTTTTGGGGTTAAAGAGGAAAAAGGCGGGAGATCAATCTGTCATGATTAAAAAAACTACACCACGGAATTTTAAAAAGGGTTCGGGTCTTGGCTTTTGTTTTCTTTTTTTTAACCAGGTTTCTCTAAAAAAAAAAGGCAGTTTTTTTTAAAAGCACAAAAATGGCCAACGGGAAAAAGATTCAGCAGAAAGATTGCACCTCAGTAAAAAAAACTATCGCATCATAAAAAACTTCGGGAAAGGTTCCCTTTTGTTGCCAAAAAGGTTGGGGGCCCCAAAAAAACCACAAGCCCCGGTTTATGTCTGCTACAACCAAAAAGGTGGGAATTTTTCCCTCAATGACGACGGATCCCCGATGTAACGGGGGAACCACCTGCACCAGCCCCCAAAAGTCCTAGCTATCTGAACGAAGACCTAAGTTGCGAGGGGGAATCCCCAAAAAGGGACGGGTAAAAAGGGGGGACACCCCTAAAGAAATGACAGGGAAAAAAAAACAGAAAACAAAACTAAGAATCCTAAAACAAAAAAATGCAGAGTAAGGGGCCTAAGCACCCGCTACTTAAAAGTAATAAACTTAACCACAAACCAAAAGGCACCAGACTAAATGGGTAAAAAGGCATTGGACACAAACGAAAAAATTAACAAGGTTCAACAGTACCCCCCTTCAAGAATCCCCTCCCCAATTTAGGGGTTTTCCGAAACCTCTGGGAAACGCTTAAAAGTCAGAGCAAAAAAAAACCCCCCCCCCCCCATGAGTTTTCCTCGGGTCCTAACCCTTCAAGCACGGGGCTGCAAATCCCTCTAACCGTCTAGAAATTTTGATGCGGGGAAAACCATAGCCCGTCCCCACCACCAGGGGGAAAGTCCGGACTCCCTCTAACCCCAGCTTTTTTCAAGAAAACAGAAACACCGATTAATTCCAAGGTAAAGCTCCAAACCAAAACAATTGGTTTTAAAAAACCAAGCACCTTTAAAGGGGCCCACAAACTTGGGGGCCCCAAATTTTTAGACGGGAAACCTAAGCAGATTTTAAGACAACCAAACCAGTCCCCCCAAAAAAACAAACCCCTTTTCGTTTTCTATCAAAAACACTTTGGACTTTTTAACTCCTGAAATTACCTTGCACTCATCCAAACTCTCTCCAAAACACCAAAAATTTTCCCCCCCTTTTGGTAAAAACCGTCCCAATTGGGAAAATCCCAAAAAAACATTCCCCAGTAAACCAAAAAAAGGGAACAACCGCAAAGCGGGGGTTTGATTGTTTTAAAAAACAAAAATCAGCAATCAGAAACCAACCACCCCCCGTTACATCCAAAACAACGCAAGGGCCAACTCCTGGTTTTTTCCCTTTTTGTTGGCCCTTAACCAGGATGATATCCGGGGAAAAAGCAAAAGAACTCCCAAACCGGGGCCAAAAAAAAGGCCAAAAAAAGCCACAAACTGAGGTCCCCATCGAAAAAATGCAAAGGGGGGGAAACCCTGTAGCCCGACATTTCCCTTCAAAGGCCTTCGAGAGTCTTACGCAGGGGGGATTAGAAAGGGGAAACCTACCAAAAATTCTAAAAAAAGGGCCCCCACCCAAAGACGTAAACCCCAGAGGGGGGGGGCTAATAAATCCATAGCCAAAGTTCCAAGGGCACTAGGAATCCAAGGGGAAAACAACCCCCGCAGGATAGAGAAGACTTAAACTACCCACATGCATTGACGACCCACTTAATACTTTTCCCTTTGCCATCCGGGCCCCCAAAAATGCAACCCCAATCTCTTTTGGCTCAGAATTCAATCCGCCAACCAGGTCGACTTTTAAAAAAATCTCTCCTCAGGGTACCAGGCAAAAAAAACCTCCCATGCGGCGTGTTAATGGGCATTCCCGGGTTTTTAAAAACTCACTTCCAACAGGGATCCAAAACAGCAATAAAAACCCCCTTCTTGCAAGATTTTTTTCCCCTCCTCCTCTTCCCACCATGGGAGAAAAGCTGCGAGAAAAGGACATTTTAAATTTTTTTGTACCGGGATGAAGTAAAAAAAATTAAAGGGGGGAAAAAAAACATGCCCCCTAGCCGAGGCATTCAACTTTTGCAGCAAAAGGGTAATCAATTTTTATGATGGTGAAGACTTGAAGGAAACCCGCCCCCCCAAAAAAATACCCCCAGTGTTAAATGGGGTTTTAATTGCCAACAATTCCCGATTACCGATATCAAATTTCTCAGACTCAGAAAATTTTTTTTAAAAAAAAGAAAGGGGATGATCCATCCGTCTTTTCCAAACAAACCCCCGGGCCCCACCCCACAAAGAACATCAACCTCAAAAAAAGGGTTTTATCACCGGGGCGAAGGGGGGGACAAGCAAACCCCCCTTTTACAACACAAAAGCCTAAGGCCTCAGACCACTGAACCGCTCGCCCTTTTTCCGGGAAGGGGCAGGGTTTGGCAATCACAAAAAATTTTTTTTAATTTTTTAAAATTTTGGCGAACCCAAAAACCCCCTCTGTATTTTTTCACACCAAGGTTGGCCCAACCCTGCACAGTTCATTTTCCCGGGTCCACCCAAAACCTTCAGGGAAAAAAGCCCCAAAAAACAAAGTTCGTACAAAAACCAAATTTTTTTTCTATTTGGAAAAATAATTTATCACTCAAACGTAATACTTCACGCACACTCCTCCAAGAACTCCAATGGGTGAAAAAACAAAATGTCATCCAAAACACAACCCACCGCGAAAAAGGGTCTAAGGTTCTTAAAAAAGGGGAAACTGAAAAAATCCGGAGCACTGAAACCCAAAAGGCTAACCAACTCAAAATCCCAGTAGTTTTTAAACGCTCTTCCCCATTCATCCCCTCCTTCATGGCCCAAATTGTATCCCCCAAGATAATTTTTTTTCGAAACCCGGCCCCCCAAACTGAAACAAATCGGGAATAAATGGAGGGGAAGGATTGCGTACAAAATCTTTTAATTAAAAAAAAAACTAACAAGGCTTTTAAACCCGCCGCCTTTTTTCAAAAAAAAAAACCCAAACCCGCCAGGGGAATTTTGGAAGCCTAATTGACCGCGGCCAATTTGTCTTATTATTCCCCAAACTTTCTCTCAGGAAATCAAAAAATAGCGACTTTTAGGAAAGTTTTCTCCAGGGCAAATTCAATTTTACAATATAATCTCATGAAAGAAACTGCATTCCTTTTTAAAAAACTTTTTTAAAAAACCCCCCAAAGGTCAGGTAACTCCCCCTTTTACAGCACAATACGCCCTTCAACACTTTTCATAACAATTGGGACCCGGGGTTAATTTCATTGGTAAACCCAACCCTACCGGTTGTGCAATTTAAAACCCGGGGAACCCCAAAATCACCGGGGAGGGGGAAATTATTAAAACTACCAATCCAAAACCTTGATAAACACCATTTAAATAAAGGGAAATTTCCCAAAATGGGATAACTTTTTTTAAATGGAACCCCACAACACCACATTAATAGGGGGGAAACGAAGTTTGGGTTTAATTTTTGTTTTTTTTAAAATTTCCCTCAATCACAGGGGTTGAACCACAACCCAAATACCCAAAATCCTTAATTCCCCCCCAAAACAGTGGGGGCAAAAAAAGACACCTTTATTGTTTAAACAAGCTATCGGGGAAAAATGACCTCATTTTTTTTTTTCTCTTTATCATTTGAAGCGCACATTTCTTATAAAATCTCAATTTCCAAATAAAACCAACCCTTACAAATCTCGTTCTTTTTCTCGAAGGAGGTGCATTGCTCCAATTTCATCGGCTCTCCAAGTCTAAAATTTTCCCTTTTCCCAAAAATTTTGGGGGACAAAGGCAGATTACTCCATTAACCCTTGCAGCATCCCCTTCCCCCCCCTAGGAAAATTTCATACCTCTTGCAAAAACCAGGTTTGGAAAAAAAATCAAAATTTTCCCTTTCATTTTAACCCCCGCAAGAAAAAAACTTTTAAAAAATGAATCGCCAACCCACCTAGGGACCACCTCAAAGATACAATATTTTTTCCACTTACCTGACCCTGCTCAAATCTCAATTCTGTCTCAGCGAGAAAACACCACGCAAAAATAACCCCCAAAACAAAAAAAAAAATATCCACTCTAAAATGTACGTCGCAGGAAAAAGGGCCCCGTCCGGGTTCTTTCGCAAAAAATGACTTAAAACCCCCGCCTGTGATTTTCCCCCAAGGACGGTCTCAACGGGGAAAAACAAAAAAAAAGCATTTTTAAAAAAAAAAAATCTTTTTGTTCACCAAAAAATAAATCGGCAAACTACTTTTTCCACGAAATATCCCAAACCACAAATCACTTTTCTGGTCCGCCACCTCCAAGAAGCGCTGCAGGGTTTAGCCAAACCGAACCACACCACAAAGAAACTGAAAAAATTTTTCCCAGGAATTTTTTTTTTTTTTCTTTGGGGTGGGGTTACGTTATGATCTGCACAACACTAAGGAAAGGGGGATTCTGTCCCTACAAAGGGCAGCTGGATCCCTACGATTAACGGGCCTATCCTGCGACCAACCCCTAAAATCCTCATATTGAACGAAACCTATATTGCGAGGGGGAAAACCTACAAATCTAGGGATGGGGAAAAGGGGACACCCCTAACAAAAGTTAAGGAAAAAAACAGAAAACAAAACAAAGATCCTAAAATCAACAAAACGACAAGTAACCCAACACCCCGGGTAGCTAAGAGAATAACTATAAGTCCAGCAAAGCCCGAAGGGCGGGCCCTAAATGGGGAAAAAGGCAGTGACCACAAATGAAACAAAATCAACAAGGGGTTTAACACCAGGGCCTCTCTTAAAATTTTCGCTGCGGGGTCGGCTACCAAAATGCAGAGCTTTTTCCCGAATAGACAGGAGGTGTGA
>JARQOD010001865.1:0-88669 GCA_033576555.1 Oophaga sylvatica | reverse complement strand
CCCCAAATGGGTCCCCTGAGCCCAATACCCCCTCACCGAGCATACAGCGGGACACTACAACTCCTTCCTGAGGAATAGGAACCAGATCATCCTTTCCCCCCCCGGCCCCTGGAAAGTACGAGAAAAGGGCATCAGAAGCAACTTTATTGAGCCGCCCATATGCGCGATGAGGAGGTAACTCTTTACACCCCTCCTCTGAGAACATCTCCCCAAAGTCCTCCAGAAAAAGGAGACAAAGTCCTAGGCACAAACCGCACCGATGACCGTGCTCAGGGCAGTTATTCCTGCAAAATTCACCCCACTGGCTTATTTTTCCCGGATTCCCCAATAAATTCACTGGGTTATGTTTAGCCAACCAAGGAAGTCCCAACACAATAGGATTTGGGTAGACCCTCCAACACATAACAAGACAATTGCTCTTTATGTATTGCCCCTACTCGAAGATCTATGTTATGAACAGCTTGTACCAAGCTACCTTGCCGAGAGGTCTAGAATCAATAGAGACTATGGGGACCGGTTTGGCCAATACACTCAGTTGCAAACCATGCACCTGGGCAAACCGAGCGTCCACCAGATTACCCCGGGACCACTATAAGAAAACAGAAATCCTCTCAGTTCTAGTACCAATCACCACCTCCGCAGGCACAGAAACTGAGAGGGATTTGGGGACGAATACACACTCCCAGGTTAACTCCTTTGCTCAAAGAGGCCCGGGATGGACACCCCCCAACAAAATGTCCCTCTCTCCCGCAAAAGAAACACCTTCTAGTCTTGCGGTGCACCGCCGGTTCCCTCTTACAAAAAGATGTCCCTCCCAACTGCATGGGTTCCTCAGAACAGACCAGGGGAACCTCAGTATAAGGGACTTTAGTAGTAGGTGGAGTCATCACGGGAGGCGGAGTTACCTCGCGTCTTCCCCGAATTCGTCTATCAATGCAAATAGCGAGGGCCATAGCAGCCTCCAGTGATGGAGGAGACTCATACTGAGCCAACACATCTTTTAATTTGTCAGACAACCCTTGACAAAACTGGCTCCTAAGAGCTGGGTCATTCCACTGAGTATCTGTTGCCCATCTACGGAACTCAGAAGAATATTCCTCCGCTGGACGATTTCCTTGCCGTATTTTACGTAACTTTGTTTCAGCAAGGGAAACTCGATCCGGATCATCTATACCAGACCCAGGGCAGTAAAAAATCGATCCACTGACTGGAGATCTGGGGAGCCTGGAGGAATAGAGAACGCCCAAGATTGAGGGTCCCCTTGTAAGAGCGAGATAACAATTCCCACCCTCTGCTCTTCACTCCCAGATGACCGAGGCCGCAGCCGAAAGTACAATTTACATGCCTCCCGGAAAGTAAAAAATTTGTCCCGCCCACCAGTGAACCTGTCCGGAAGAGCAACCTTAGGTTCAGATCTGGTTTGCTCCGGGGGGGACAAAACCTTGGACTTAATGTCTGCCAACTCCATGGACAACCCCTGCAACTGCCGGGCCAGCTGGGCTACTGGATCCATGACAGCTGGGGAGAATCTTTAGTAATGGCCGGTGAAAATGTCACGCTGTATAGCAGATATATATATGTGATGACAGTAATCTATATCAAAAGGGCAACATACTATATAACATGCGCATAGATATATGATAACATAGAATTACCTGACAGAATGTCCAGTGGGTCAATACGGAATCCGTTATACGCTGTCTCTGGCTAGAGGGTGACCGGGTCTATGCTGACCCTAAACTGGGGTCCTAACTAATCCCTCTACCTGGAGGTACTGTTAAAGGTACAGAGGTCCAGGCCACCAGCGTAAACCCTGTCTCCTATCAATCCCTGCCAACTGTAATCTAGTCCTAAGAAGGACCCTGATTACCACCAAAGGGAATGAACAGGTAACGGTTAATGAACAGAAAGACATACAAGAAAGACAAGAAATAAAGTAAATAAAGTCTTACATACAATACTCACACACAGTAGGAACACCTAAGGTCTCAGAGATAAACTATAAGCTGTAAGAGTAAAAACAACTAAGGAGCTCTTAGCTTAAGTATTCTCAGAACCGATCCAGTCTGCTAGACTACATGAAGGCTTTCACCGGCATCTAACACCCAGACTGGCAGGGATATAAAGGAAGCTAATTAGAACATAATCAAAAGCAGCCGGGCGAGGCTGGACCTAGTCTTAGCAAAGAGCTAGGTAAAATTAACTCTCTCATTACCAAACACAAAGTAACAGCAACTCAGCTGCGAGAAGTCAGAATGTGCAATCGCGACGATCCTCGCGGCGATGCACCCATGACACAGAGGTGGTGAGTTCTCATTCAATGAAAGTCTTCAAACAGAGGCTGGACAGACATCTGTCTGGGATGATTTAGTGAATCCTGCTTTGAGCCCAGGAGGTTCCTTCCAACTCTACCATTCTATGATTCTATGACAGCAGCTAAGATATCATGGCTCCATTATGAGGGACAGATTTTACATTCTACAGGATGCCAGCTTAGGGGACCTCGGCCCATCTGAAAGAATACAGATCTGCTCCATTGACCATCGCTGAACCATGGATACGTTTGGGGTAGTCGGGATTTGGGTCATCAGCCACCTGGCTCCATGGAGATGTTTGGAGAAGCCAGGTTGTAACCCTCCAGTCAACTTGCCTTGTACCTCAATGGACTGTCTTCTTCCCAAGTTTGTCATTACCTCCACTCTGTGTGTGCCACAGGTGGGGTAGCTGGCCCTGGAAACCCTGAAGTAAGAGCTGCTCTTGTTCCGGTGAGTGAGCGGAAGGGTGAGACTCTGTAATTATGCACCATCTTGAGTATTTTCTGGGACTGTTCTATGTGTTATTTGCCTGTTTTGTGGTTCAATAAAGTATTGCCACACTGTTTTACCCTCACTGTGTGTTGTCTGAGTAGTGTTAAGCCCACAGTGAAAGGAGAGCGGGCGTTGGTGGGATGATCCCTGGTCAATGTGGTTTCGGCTAGGGGAACAGAGCACCCTCTGACACCCCGTGTCTCCACATCATCTGCTGACAGTGTAGACATATATTTGGGACGGTCCTCAGGTGGTCCCCACCATACATTTGGGAGGGCCCTCAGGCTGCCCTCTACCATATATTTGGGGGGGCCTTCAGGCGTCCCTCTACCATTAATTTGTGGTTGCAATCAGGCGGCCCTTACTCAATTTTGGGAGGGCCTTTAATAAAAGCTGCAATTACTGCAGGAATAATTTTGGTGCAGATCATCGGTTTACAATTGACAATTACTGCAGGAATAATTTTCGTGCAGATCATCGGTTGACAATGTTGACATACATTTGGGAGGGCCTTCAAGCTGCCCTCTACAATTAATTTGGGAGGGGCCTCAAGTGGCCCTCTACCAAACATTTGGAAGGGCCTTCACGTGGCCCTCTACCATAAATTTGTGAGGACAATCAGGTCTGCATTATACTATAGAGGGGCTGCATTACACTATATGGGGGCTGTATTATACTATTTGAGGGCTGCATTATACTATAAGGAGGCTGCATTATACCATATGGGTGCTGCATTATACTATATGGGGGATGCATGATACTATATGCGACTGCATTATACTATATGGGTCTGCATTATACTATATGGGTCTGCATTATACTATATGAAGGCTGCCTTTTACTATATGGGGGCTACGCTATACCATATAGGGGTTGCATTATACTATATAGGTTTGTATTATACTATATGGGGGCTGCATTATACCATATGGGCATGCATTATACCATGTTGTGGGCTGCATTGCACTGTATAGAGGCTGCATTATACTATATGGGTGCTGTATTATACTATATGGGGGCTGCATTATACTATATGGGGGCTGCATTATACCATATGGGGCTGCATTATACTCTATCAAGAACTATGGGGTGTGCATTATGCAATATGTACTATGTAGGGGCTGCATTATACTGTTTGAAGGACTATGGGGAGTTTATTATGCTGTATGGAGGTCTTTGGGGGTGCATTATACTTTATGAAGAACTATGGGTGCATTATACTGTATGGGGACTTTATTATACTCTATGATGGCTACATTATACTATATGGGTCTGCATTATACTATTTGGGGGCTACATTTTACTATTTGGTAGCTGCATATGGGGGCTGTATTATACTATATTGGTGCTGCATTATACTATATGAGGGCTACATTATACCATATGAAGACTGCGTTATGCTATATGGGGACTTCATTATGCTATATGGGGGCTGCACTATGCTATATGGGGCTACATTATGCTACATGGGGGCTACATTATGCTATATGCAGCTGCATTATACTATATGGGTCTGCATTATACTACAGTGTGTACGGAAAGTATTCAGACCCCTTTAAAATTTTCAGTCTTTGTTTCATTGCAGCCATTTGGTAAATTCAAAAAAGTTCATTTGTTTCTCATTAATGTGCACTCTGCACCCCATCTTGACTGAAAAAAAAAACAGAAATGTAGAATCTTTTGCAAATTTATTAAAAAAGAAAAACTGAAATATCAAATGGTCATAAGTGTTCAGACCCTTTGCTCAGTATTGAGTAGACACACCCCTTTGAGCTAGTGCAGCTGCAAGGGGTACACAAGGACTAACTGAGCCCACTGTCCCTTTTCCTGTGTTTGTACGTCCCTGGCAAGCTGGTAGACTTAATGTGTAATGCTGCTGTGCCTATTAGATATTATATGTAGTATAAGATTGTTAGGCTGTGTTATGTACTGTATATATATATATATATATATATATATATTGTATTGAGTAAATAGGGAAAGTGTATTAATTGGATTAGCCCACTAGAGGGGGGCATTGTAGGATAGCAATAAGAATAGGATAGGAACTAGTTAAGTTAGGACCGGCCAACTGGGGTAAGCTAGAAGGATTTCCTGCATTTAGTCAGTAGGGTCTGGGACCCCGAACACGGTAGTTGTGCCACGCAACGTCTAAGAAAAAGAGCCCAGCTCATCCAGGGCCTAAGAGCAACGGCCACTAGTAAGGCGAAGGAATAAAGGGCAGCTTTAACATGGTGGCAGTCAGCTACGTAGGAAGATGCCTGAATGTCCAGAGCGAAACGAGCAGGGAACTCCTAAAGGTAGTCAGACTGGTCAGACAGAATGCTGCGGTACCGTAGGCAACAGTACGACCCTGCAATATTCCTAAAGAAGTGAGGGACAGCACAGGGAAGGATAATGATAAGCTTGGTGAAGATTCTTTTGCTGAGTAAAGTTGGTTATTTAGAAAAGGATTTGGACTCTGTCTTTGCCTGGTATTTGAAAGAAGAAATCCCCCGGCAGTCCAGAGAGGACCGTGATGGACAGAAGAGCAGACTAAAAGATACGCTACAGCAGGGACATAGTATTTCTGTGGCAGGAGGCCAGGGTGCGACAAAGCACTCACCATTAGCCACGACTACCCCCCTGGCCCCCGTTACACTTGGCGTAGAACGGCAGGATCCTGAAACCTTGCAATGTAGAGATACTGTTAATGTGATAAAGAAATGTGCCTTGAATGTGACAGATGTCCTGAAGTGTGAAGATGCCTTGAATGTGACAGATATCCTGAAATGTGAGGATGCCTCTGATGTGACAACTACTTTGGATGTGACAAAACAATATGCTTTGAATGTGACAAAGATGGCGACTTGGAATATGGTGGAAAATGGCGCGGAGATTGAGGACAAAATTAACCCCACCCCTCATAGGTGTCCTGACCTAGAAATGGTGCGAAATTCCGTCAGCCTGAAAGGTATTCCCTGACAAGCGAAAGCCGCCCATGGTGGGCGTGATGGAGGAGAAGAAAGCCTCGTCCCTTGCAATGGATCCCTGCAGAACAGGCGAAGGAGCCGGAAGCGGATCCACCCTGGAACAGGTGGGTTCCAGAAGAAAACCCCGTGTGCAGCTGCACGGTGCCATTGCGAGACATGACACCGATGGACCATTCCTGCACCCTTTACTGCGGCGGAGTAGGCCGCATCGAGTGGAGATGGCGACAGATGGAGGAGAGGACCCGGCCCACAAGGCTGGGAGGAATCGCCGATGACGATTGGTCCACTGGGGTCCCCGTACCTGCGCAGGAGCCGTAGCGTCATCAGGAGCCGGAGGGGTCTGGTGGACGGGAAGCCAAACCTGCCCTGGAGGAGCAGGAGCACCATCGGGAGCTGGCCATTGAACCGGAAGCCGAACCTGCCCTGAAGGAGCCTGAGCCAGAAGTGGAGAAGTCGGAGGGCGCATCTGCTGTGGCGGAAGGATCTGACAGTCGTGGGGCGATCGCGGCCGGGATGCTGGAGCAGGAGGTGGTGAGTGAGCTTCGGTCCCGGTCCTCAAAAACCTAGGCCCATGCCTGACCACGCCCTGTCCCTCGACCCATCACGTTACTATCTGGAAGCGGAGGGTCCCTTCCCATCCCCCGGCCAGGCCACATGGATCGTGGAGGTAATTGAACTTAAGAAGCAGCGAGAATAGGAGATCTGTTGTGAATGTGCTAGAAATGAATTCTGAGCAGAAGCTCCCTCTGGTGGTTACAAACAGTACTGAACTATTCAATGAAGACTGTGAAGATTGGCGATCAGGTGTTACTGACTGGTCTTATATAAGGGAGGTTCCCTCCCATCAGGGTTGCCGGTGATCAATTGTTTTGGTCTCAACGTTTGTTCCTGGTTCACTTTGAAGCCTGCTGTTTCGTGCCTGCATCTTCTGCTAACAGATAAGACATTTTCTTCTTTTAGTTTTTTGTGCTTGCTTTTTGTCCTGCACTTCTGTGGGGGTCTGCCAGGTCCCCTCCGGGGCTTGTGCTCCTCTCAGTTTAGTTCAGCCAGTTGTTTGTTCATTTGCCTTTTCCAGTTTTTTCTGTTTCTGCGGCTTAGTTTTGTTACACCAGAGAACTAATTTAGGTGGTAGAGGTCGTGTGATCTCAGGTGTTTTTGCAATTAGTGTGTTGGTATTTTTTTAGGGTTTTTTGGATTGCAGTAAGTGACCTTCCTATCCTTTTCTTTCTAGGAAGATTGGGCCCCAACGTTTGCTCATACTATTTTCTGTCTTTGTCTGTATTTCCTCTTGTCTAACCGCCATTACATGTTTGGGGGCTTCCTATGTTCTTTGGGGATCTGCTCCGGGGCAGATAGCTTTCCTCTTTCTATCTTTAGGTGAAGTTTGCTGCTCAGGCTGTGACGAGGCGTCTAGGACCAACGTAGGTACGCTCCACGGCTGCCTTTAGTTGTGGTGGTTAGTCAGGGTACTGCAATCCAATAGATTCCAACCTCTCTGGTGTATTGCCTTTTTTGCCTGCTCTCCTCAGCTACCAAATCATAACAGAGATCTGGGCGGAACTGCGCCGACCAGGAGGTGGCGCAATGGCTGGACGATGTACCAGTGGCCTGCTGGTCTACACTCACTGGTCTAGCGGGTATGGCTTTATCCGCGAGGCCTACACTTACAATAAGGTATATGTAAACGCCAGTTCTATAACATTTGAGTGACCCCCGAAGGTGGAGACTGGGTCTTATTTATCAAAAAGGATGGACCTCGTGGCTACTTTGCTGTGGTGGTCAGCTTGTGCCCGGAGGATGATATGGAGCTACATGCGGGCCCGGAACAGGCGCAGTCGGCCCCCTGTTCCCTAGTCACTGAACAACCAAGGCCTACCCTCTCCTGTCACCGCGGCTGGGGAGCACGACACCTGCGGCTGCAGAGCTGTCACCGTCACTCGCGGGAGCGCCGGCACAGAGCCTGATATGGGACAATGATTAAAAATGAACCCATTTTAAAGGAAAAGTTGTGCTTGTTGCACTAGATCTGAAAGGAATGGGACTGTTCCGTGTCCCTGTGGGCAAAGGAGCCCAGTAACACCATAGTCAGGTGCAGTGTGGCTAGTACGGGCCACGTTGAAACGTTGTCAAGTGTTATTTTCTTTTCCCCTCCCCAAGTTTTGTTGTGCCTGTTGCGCCTCTCCTGCTGGATGGCAGGATCCTAACCCTAAGGGGTTACGTCTTCCTTGCAGATCCTCTCCAGTTCCAGCTGGTTGGATGGTGAGCATTGGTATAATACAGCCCTCATATGGTATAATATAGTCCCCATATAGTATAATGCAGCCCCCATATGATAAAAGTCAGCCCTCATACAGTATAATGCAGCTACCATGTAGTATAATGCAGCCCTCACACATTATAATGCAGCCCCATATAGTATAATGCAAAACACATAGAGTACAATGCAGCCCCATATAGCATAGTGCAGCCCCCATATAGCACAATGTAGTCCTCATATAGCATAATGCAGCCTCCATATAGTATAATGCAGACCCATATTGCATAATGCAGCTGCTTATAGCATAATGCGGCCCCCATATAGCATAATGTGGCCCCATATAGCATAATGAGGTCCACCTATAGCATAATGCAGTCTTCATATAGTATAATGTAGCCCTAATATAGTATAATGCAGCCCAATATAGTATAATACAGCCTCCATATAGTATAATACAATCCCCATACAGTATAATGCACCCTCCATATAGTATAATACAACCCCATATGGAATAATGCAGCCCCCACATGTTATAATACAGCTCTGATATGGTATAATGCAGCCTGCATATAGTATAATACAGCCCCCATATAGTATAATTCATCCTCCATATAGTATAATACAGCCCCATATGGTATAATGCAGTCCCCATATAGTATAGTACAGCTCTCATATCGTATAATGCAGCCTCCATATGGTATAATGCAGCCCCACATAGAAGAATGCAGCACCAAAACGTAGAATGCAGCCCCATAAAGTATAATGCAGACCTATATAATATAATGCAGCCCCCATATACTATAATCTAGCCCTTATATTGGGCAATACAGCCCTCATATAGTATAATGCAGCCCCATTTAGTATAATATAGCCCCATATACTATAATACAACCTCCATATAGTATAATGCAGCCCCCATATGGTATAATGCAGCCCCCATATAGTATAATGCAAGCCCCATATAGTATAATGCAGCCCCCATATAGTATAATACAGCCCTCATATAGTATAATGCAACCTCTATGTCAAAGAATAGAGCCCCTATATAGTATAATGCAGCCCATATACAGTGGGTACGGAAAGTATTCAGACCCCTTTACATTTTTCACTCTTTGTTTCATTGCAGCCATTTGGTAAATTAAAAAAGGTAATTTTTTCTCATTAATGTGCACTCTGCTCCCCATCTTGACTGAAAAAAAATCAGAAATGCAGAAATGTTTGCAAATTTATTAAAAAAGAAAAACTGAACTATCCCATGGTCATAAGTATTCAGACCCTTTGCTCAGACACTCATATTTACATCACATGCTGTCCATTTGATATCTGGTTGAGTTGAGACATTATGTGGGATCTAGATGCGATGAGGAGACGTTATGTGATATTTGTAGGTAATGAAGAGATATTATTGTGCATTAACTGTAGATAAAGATCTGGAAATAATGAGAAGACATTATTACATAAGATCTGAGCAAGATGAGAAAACATTATTAGTGGGATCTGGTGGTGATGGGGAGGCATGATTATGCCTTTGCGCCATAATTATAGATATGCTTGTGATGGTGCTTTGCTGTAGTCTCATCAGTCTTTTTGTTATTTAGTGTCTTGACAGCCCAGACAGCCGCAGTCCCTGTCACCTCAACCCATTGCGGGAGCCTTTTGCCAAGAAGGAATGTGGAATTTTACTGAGTGAAGTATTTGAAGCCTGCCATCCGGTGGTGAGTGCGGTCCTGATGCATGGACTGTATCACTAGGGCTCGTATTAATACGTGTTTTGGATGTTCGTGTATTGTTAGATTCTTGTGTATTCTAATTTATTAATACTTGTGTATGTCAGACATAATAATCACACGTGGTGATTCATCTGTTAGATATCAGTGACGGTTGGTGCGATACCCGTGAGTGTTATAATGTGTGCGATTGTTGGCAATATCTACCTATATTTTGGGCATGGTGGTCATATCTGTGGACATAGTCTTATCTGTGGGTGTGACAGGGTTATTTGTCAGTGTGTTAATAATATGGGCATAGTGTCATTATCTGTGTGGTGGTATGTGTGGCATTGTAGCAGTGTGGACGTATTGTCGTTATCAGTGTGCCTGTGTCTATGATGAGACTATATGTGGGTGTTTTAGTGATTTTGGCGTGGTGTTGGTGCGACTGTATCTGTGACGTGGTATATGTAGTGGTGAGGATGTGGTGTCAGTGTTGGTGCGACTGTATATTTGAATTGGTATATGTTTTGGTGATGACATGGTGTCAGTGTTGGCGCAACTATATCTTTGAGGTGGTATATGTAGTTGTGAGGACGTGGTATCAGTGTTGGTGCGACTGTATGTGTCAACTGGTATATGTAGTGGTGAGGACGTGGTATCAGTGTTGGTGCGACTGTATCTGTCAACTGGTGTATATATAGTGGTGAGGACGTGGTATCAGTGTTGGTGCGACTGTATGTGTCAACTGGTATATGTAGTGGTGAGGACGTGGTATCAGTGTTGGTGCGACTGTATTTGTCAACTGGTATATGTAGTGGTGAGGACGTGGTATCAGTGTTGGTGCGACTGTACCTGTCAACTGGTGTATATATAGTGGTGAGGACGTGATATCAGTGTTGGTGCGATTGAATCTTTGAGGTGGTATATGTAGTGGTGAGGACGTGATGTCAGTGTTGGTGCGACTGTATCTGTCAACTGGTGTATATATAGTGGTGAGGACATGGTATCAGTGTTGGTGCGACTGAATCTTTGAGGTGGTGTATGTAGTGGTGAGGACGTGGTGTCAGTGTTGGTGCAACTGAATCTTTGAGGTGGTGTATGTAGTGGTGAGGACGTGATGTCAGTGTTGGTGCGACTGTATCTGTCAACTGGTGTATATATAGTGGTGAGGACGTGGTATCAGTGTTGGTGCGACTGTATCTGTCAACTGGTGTATATATAGTGGTGAGGACGTGGTATCAGTGTTGGTGCGACTGAATCTTTGAGGTGGTGTATGTAGTGGTGAGGACGTGGTGTCAGTGTTGGTGCAACTGAATCTTTGAGGTGGTGTATGTAGTGGTGAGGACGTGATGTCAGTGTTGGTGCAACTGTATCTGTCAACTGGTGTATATATAGTGGTGAGGACGTGGTATCAGTGTTGGTGCGACTGAATCTTTGAGGTGGTGTATGTAGTGGTGAGGACGTGGTGTCAGTGTTGGTACGACTGAATCTTTGAGGTGGTGTATGTAGTGGTGAGGACGTGGTGTCAGTGTCTGTGCAACTGTATCTGTCAACTGGTGTATATACAGTGGTGAGTACATGGTGTCAGTGTTGGTACGACTGTATCTGTGAGGAGGTATATATCCGGGGACTGTCCACTATGTCCGGGGGGCTGTCCTCTGTATCCGGGGGCTCTTAGCTGTATCCGGTAGACTGTCCACTCTATCCAGGGGCTGTCCATTGTATCTGGGGAATGTTCACTTTATCTGGGGGCTGTCTGCTGTGTCCAGAGGCTGGTATATATAGTGGTGAGGACATGCTGTCAGTGTTGGTGCGACTGAATCTTTGAGGTGGTGTATGTAGTGGTGAGGACGTGATGTCAGTGTTGGTGCGACTGTATCTGTCAACTGGTGTATATATAGTGGTGAGGACGTGGTATCAGTGTTGGTGCGACTGTATCTGTCAACTGGTGTATATATAGTGGTGAGGATGTGGTGTCAGTGTTGGTGCAACTGTATCTGTCAACTGGTGTATATATAGTGGTGAGGACATGGTATCAGTGTTGGTGCGACTGAATCTTTGAGGTGGTGTATGTAGTGGTGAGGATGTGGTGTCAGTGTTGGTGCAACTGTATCTGTCAACTGGTGTATATATAGTGGTGAGTACATGGTGTCAGTGTTGGTGCGACTGTATCTGTGAGGAGGTATATATCCGGGGACTGTCCGCTGTGTCCGGGGGGCTGTCTGCTATGTCCGGGGGCTGTCCTCTGTATCCGGGGGCTCTTCGCTGTATCCGGTAGACTGTCCACTCTATCCAGGGGCTGTCCATTGTATCTGGGGAATGTTCACTTTATCTGGGGGCTGTCTGCTGTGTCCAGAGGCTGGTATATATAGTGGTGAGGACATGCTGTCAGTGTTGGTGCGACTGTACCTGTTAACTGGTATATATAGTGGTGAGGACGGGGTGTCAGTGTTGGTGCTACTGTTATTGTCAACTGGTATATATAGTGGTGAGGACAGGGTGTCAGTGTTGGTGCAACTGTATTTTTGAGGTGATATATGTAGTGGTGAGGACGTGGTGTCAGTGTGGCGTGACTGTATCTGTGAGGAGGTATATATCCGAGTGGCTGTTCGCTGTATCCGAGGGCTATCCGCTGTATCTGGGTACTGTTCGTTGTAGCGGTCTTGGCGTAGTGTTGGCATAGCTGTATCTGTAACGTGGTATATATGGGTGATGTAGCGGTCTTGGCATGGTGTCAGTGTTGGTGCGGCTATATCTGTAACGTAGTATATGTGGGTGTTGTAGCAGTCTTGGCACGGTGTCAGTGTTGGTGTGGCTATATCTGTAATGTGGTATATATGGGTGATGTAGCGGTCTTGGCATGGTGTCAGTGTTGGTGCGGCTATATCTGTAACGTAGTATATGTGGGTGTTGTAGCAGTCTTGGCATGGTGTCAGTGTTGGTGCGGCTATATCTGTAACATGGTATATGTGGGTGTTGTAGCAGTCTTGGCATGGTGTCAGTGTTGGCATGGCTATATCTGTAACATGGTATATGTGGGTGTTGTAGCAGTCTTGGCATGGTGTCAGTGTTGGTGCGGCTATATCTGTAACGTGGTATATGTGGGTGTTGTAGCGGTTTTGACATAGTGTTGGCATGGCTCTATCGGTAACATGGTATGTGGGTGTTGTAGCGGTCTTTGTTATGTTTCGGTAGCTGAGGAGAAACTGCAAAAAATAGCCAAAGTAGCAATACACCAGAGAGGCTGGAAACTATTGGATTGCAGTAACCTAAACTAACCGCCACACTAGAAGTAGCCGTGGAGCGTACCTACGGTGATCCTAGACGACTCGTCACAGCTGGAGAGATAGCTACACCTAAAGGCAGAAAGATGAATGCTATCTGCCCCAGAGCAGAATCCCCAAAGAAATAGGAAGCCCCCGAACATGTAATGGCAGTTAGACAAGAAGAAAACACGGACACAGACAGAAAATAGAATGAGCAAACGCTGGGGTAACACACAGCAACACAGCAAATAAAAAGTGACAAAGGAACAAAGCAAAAATGCAAACACACAATGAGCACAATTGCAGCGCAAGACCCCAAAAGGGGACCAGGCTGCAGTCCACTGCAAGCAGCAAACCAGCAGAAAAAATCCAGCAGAGGAAAAAAAAAAGCTAAACACTTATCTGAATGAAAGCAGGAATGCAAGCTGAGCTCCAAGCAAGAGCAGGAGGAACAATTGATTACCGGCAAGGCTGCTGGGAACTCAGGTCACTTATATCATACCATTCAGAGCCAGCTGAAGGCCATTCAGTAATTAGTTCATTACCCTCAGCAACCACCGGAGGGAGCCCCAGCTCAGAAGTCGCCTCCAAGGTATTCACAACAGGTCTTGGGTGGTGTCAGTGTTGGTGCGGCTGTATCTGTAACGTGGTATTTATATGTGTTGTAGCAGTCTTGTTGTGGTGTCAGTGTTGCTGCTGCTATATCTGTAACATGGTGTGTGTGGGTGTTGTAGCTGTCTTGGCGTAGTGTTGGCATGGCTGTATCTCTAACGTGGTATACAGTACAGACCAAAAGTTTGGACACACCTCATTTAATGATTTTTCTGTATTTTCATGACTATGAATTATCACATGTGGAATTATAGACTTAACAAAAAAGTGTGTAACAACTGAAATTATGTCTTATATTCTAGGTTCTTCACCTTTTGCTTTGATGACCGCTTTGCACACTCTTGGCATTCTCTTGATGAGCTTCAAGAGGTAGTCACCGGGAATGGTTTTCACTTCACAGGTGTGCCCTGTCAGGTTTAATAAGTGGGATTTCTGGCCTTATAAATGAGGTTGGGACCATCAGTTGTGTTGTGCAGAAGTCTGGTGGATACACAGCTGATAGTCCTACTGAATAGACTGATAGAATTTGTATTATGGCAAGAAAAAAGCAGCTAAGAAAAGCGAGTGGCCATCATTACTTTAAGAAATGAAGGTCAGTCAGTCCGAAAAATTGAGAAAACTTTGAAAGTGTCCCCAAGTGCAGTTGCAAAAACCATCAAGCGCTACAAAGAAACTGGCTCACATGAGGACCGCCCCAGGAAAGGAAGACCAAGAGTCACCTCTGCTTCTGAGGATAAGTTTATCCGAGTCACCAGCCTCAGAAATCGCAGGTTTACAGCAGCTCAGATTAGAGACCAGGTCAATGCCACACAGAGTTCTAGCAGCAGACACATCTCTACAACAACTGTTAAGAGGAGACTTTGTGCAGCAGCCTTCATGGTAAAATAGCTGCTAGGAAACCACTGCTAAGGACAGGCAACAAGCAGAAGAGACTTGTTTGGGCTAAAGAACACAAGGAATGGACATTAGACCAGTGGAAATCTGTGCTTTGGTCTGATGAGTCCAAATTTGAGATTTTTGGTTCCAACCACCGTGTGTTTGTGCGACGCAGAAAAGGTGAACGGATGGACTCTACATGCCTGGTTCCCACCGTGAAGCATGGAGGAGGTGGTGTGATGGTATGGGGGTGCTTTGCTGGTGACACTGTTGGGGATTATTCAGAATTGAAGGCATACTGAACCAGCATGGCTACCACAGCATCTTGCAGCGGCATGCTATTCCATCCGGTTTGCGTTTATTTGGACCATCATTTATTTTTCAACAGGACAATGTAAGGTTGTGTAAGGGCTATTTGACCAAGAAGGAGAGTGATGGGGTGCTACGCCAGATGACCTGGCCTCCACAGTCACCAGACCTGAACCCAATCGAGATGGTTTGGGGTGAGCTGGACCGCAGAGTGAAGGCAAAAGGGCCAACAAGTGCTAAGCATCTCTGGGAACTCCTTCAAGATTGTTGAAAGACCATTTCTGGTGACTACCTCTTGAAGCTCATCAAGAGAATGCCAAGAGTGTGCAAAGCAGTCATCAAAGGAAAAGGTGGCTACTGTGAAGAACCTAGAATATGAGACATTTTCAGTTGTTTCACACTTTTTTGTTAAGTATATAATTCCACATGTGTTAATTCATAGTTTTGATGCCTTTAGTGTGAAAGTACAATTTTCATAGTCATGAAAATACAGAAAAATCTTTAAATGAGAAGGTGTGTCCAAACTTTTGGTCTGTACTGTATGTGGGTGTTGTAGTGGTCTTGGCATGGTGTCAGTGTTGGTGCGGCTATATCTGTAACGTGGTATATGTGGGTGTTGTAGTGGTCTTGGTGTGGTGTCAGTGTTGGTGCGGCTATATCTGTAATGTGGTATTTATATGTGTTGTAGCGGTCTTGGTGTGGTGTCAGTGTTGGTGTGGCTATATCTGTAACTGTTGTGAATGGGTTTGAGATGAGTTCTGAGCAGAGGCTCCCTCTGGTGGTTACAAGCGGTACTAGTGAGGATTGTGAGGACTGGGAATCAGGTGTTACTGATTGGTCTTATATAAGGGAGTCATTTTCCCATCAGGGTTGCCGGTGATCAATTGTTCTGGTCTGAATCCTTCTTTCCAGTTTCCCTTGTAGCCTGCTGTGTCGTGTCTGCTTCTCCTGCTATCAGATAAGACAATTTCTTATTTTGTGTTTTTGCTATATTTTTGCATTTTGTCCTGCACTTCTGTGGGGGCCTTCAGGGTCCCCTCCGGGGGCTTCTGCCCTCTCAGTTTAGTTCAGCCACTGTGTTTTGTACTTTTGCTTTTTCCAGTTTTTTCAGTGGCTGCTGTTTTGATTTTTGTTACACCAGAGAACTAATTAGGTGGTAGAGGTCGTGTGATCTCAGGTGATTTTGAAATTAGTAGAGTTGGTGTTTTTTCAGGGTTTTCTGGGATTGCAGTAAGTGCCCTTCCTATCCTTTTCTATTTAGATAGTTTGGGCCCCAGCGTTTGCTCATACTATTTTCTTTCTGTGTCAGTATTTCCTCTTGTCTAACCGCCATTACATGTTTGGGGGCTTTCTATTATCTTTGGGGTTCTGCTCCGGGCAGATAGCTTTCCTATTTCTATCTTTAGGTGTAGTTAGTTTCTCAGGCTGTGACGAGGCGTCTAGGACCAACGTAGGAACGCTCCACGGCTGCCTCTAGTTGCGGTGGTTAGTCAGGGTACTGCAATCTCATACTTTCCAACTGCTCTGGTGTATTTCCTTTTTTACCTGCACTCCTCAGCTACCGTAACATAACAGTATCACCGGCCAGAAAAAAAATTGTATGGTACTCACAGAAGGGAAAAAATATTTTGAAGGAAGAAAAGTTGTCAGAGATATTTTTCTGTTTGTTGCATTTTTTTTTTTTTTTTCCCTCTGTATCTCTGGGTGCTGGGGAGGATCTTTTCTCCCAATGGAGTTTGCACGGTTGTCTGGCCGTGTGGATCAGCTTGCCACTGAGGTTCAGAGTATTGCTGCATATCTTGCTAGGTTGCCTGTTGTGGAACCTAGGATCCCCATGCCAGATTTGTTTTTAGGGGATCGAGCTAAGTTTCAGAATTTCAAAAATAATTGTAAATTGTTTTTTGCCTTAAAATCTAAGTCCTCAGGAAACGCAGCGCAGCAGGTTCAAATTATCATCTCTCTCCTGCGCGGCGATCCTCAGGATTGGGCTTTTTCCCTGATACCTGGGGATCCTGTTTTGAGTGATGTTGATGCATTTTTTCAGGCTTTGGGTTATTGTACGATGAGCCTAATGTCACTGATCAAGCTGAAAAAGCCTTGTTGGCATTAAATCAGGGGCTTGATGACGCTGAGTTATACTGTCAGAGATTCCGTAGGTGGGCAGTCCTGACCAAATGGAATGACGACGCTTTGGCGGCCCTTTTCCGGAAGGGTCTGTCAGATAATGTAAAGGATGTTATGGTGGGATTCCCTGTCCCCTCTGGTCTCAATGATTCTATGTCATTAGCGATTCAAATTGACAGACGTTTGCGTGAGCGGAGAAGTATGCGTGGAGTGGTGTTGCCTTGTGAGCCAGCTGCTGAGCCCATGCAGTGTGATGGAGTGGTGTCTGGGGCACAGCGTCATGAGTTTCGAAAGCGCAATGGGTTATGTTTCTACTGTGGTGATGCCTCTCATGCTATTTCAGTCTGCCCTAAGCGGGGAAGACGTTTGCACGCTCAGTTGTCTTGGGTAGTGTTCAGACTAAGTTTTTATTGACTGTCACTCTGATATGCTCTCTGTCCTCATTTTCTGCTCAGGCTTTCGTTGATTCTGGAGCAGCTATTAACCTGATGGATTATGATTTTGCTAAACGTTGTGGGTTTCCCTTGATACCCCTACAGAAGTCTATTCCCCTACTGGGGATCGATTCTACCCCTTTGGCTGAGAATAAAATTCAGTTCTCTACTCAGGTGATAATGAGGGTTGAACCTGATCACCAGGAGTGCTGCAAATTTTTGGTTCTATATAATCTGCATGACATTATCGTGCTGGGTTTCCCTTGGTTACAGTCTCATAATCCTGTTTTGGATTGGAAATCTGTGTCTGTAACCAGTTGGGGCTGCCAATGTGTTAATACCAACACTCCTGTTTTTTCTGCCTCCCCCCAGGCTCAGGATGTTCCTGACTTTTTGTTTGATTTTTCTGATGTGTTTAGCGAAAGTAAATCTGCATCCTTGCCTCCCCATAGGAGCTATGACTGCGCTATTGAATTAGTGCCGGGTAGTAAATTCCCTAAAGGTCGCCTTTTTAACTTGTCTGTACCTGAACATGACGCTATGCGGTCTTATATCAAGGAATCATTGGAGAAGGGTCATATCAGACCATCCTCTTCACCCTTAGGTGCCGGTTTTTTCTTTGTGGCCAAAAAAGATGGTTCATTAAGGCCGTGTATTGATTATCGTCTCTTGAACAATATTACTGTGAAATATCAATACCCGTTACCCTTGATTTCTGACCTGTTTTCCAGGGTGAAAAACGCTACTTGGTTTACCAAGCTTGACCTCAGGGGGGCGTATAACCTTATTCGCATTAAGCACGGGGATGAATGGAAGACGGCATTTAACACCCCTGAAGGGCATTTTGAGTACCTTGTGATGCCCTTTGGGCTCACTAATGCTCCTTCCGTCTTCCAGTCCTTCATGAATGACATTTTCAGGGATTTTGTGGACAAGTTTCTGATTGTTTATTTGGATGATATCTTGATTTTTTCTAATGACTGGGACTCTCATGTGAAACATGTTCGAACTGTATTCCAGATTTTCAGAGAGAATGCTCTGTATGTGAAGGGATCAAAGTGTCTTTTTGGCGTACAGAAGATCTCATTTCTGGGATTCATTTTGTCCCCATCTGTTATTGAAATGGACCCGGTCAAGGTTCAGGCCATCTGTGATTGGGTCCAACCTACTTCATTAAAGGCTCTTCAGAGATTTTTGGGTTTTGCCAATTTTTATCGTAAATTTATTGGTAATTTCTCGGTTATTGTTAAACCATTAACTGATTTGACCAGAAAGGGTTCTAATGTGGTGAATTGGCCTCCTGTGGCAGTCTCTGCGTTTCAGGAACTTAAGCAGAGATTCACTTCTGCTCCTGTTCTACGGCAGCCTGATGTTTCTCTGCCATTTCAGGTGGAGGTTGATGCCTCTGAAATTGGGGCAGGTGCCGTTTTGTCCCAAAAAGATCCAGAGACCTCTAAAAGTAACCCTTGTGCCTTTTTCTCTCGAAAATTTTCTCCTACTGAACGTAATTATGACGTGGGTAATCGGGAGTTATTGGCCATGAAGTGGGCTTTTGAAGAGTGGAGACATTGGCTGGAGGGAGCCAAACATCAGGTGGTGGTCCTTACGGACCATAAGAATCTGGTCTATCTGGAATCAGCCAAGCGACTCAATCCTAGACAGGCCAGGTGGGCCTTGTTTTTCACACGTTTTAGTTTTGTGGTTTCCTTTCTTCCTGGCACTAAGAATGTTAAGGCGGATGCCCTCTCGAGGAGTTTCCTTGCGGACTCTCCTGAGTTATCTGATCCCTCTGTTATTTTGAAGGAGGGTGTAGTTCTTTCCGCCATCTCGCCCAATTTGAGACTTGCTCTGGAGGGGTGTCAGGAGGATAGGCCCGAGCGCTGCCCTGTTGGAAAATTGTTTGTCCCGGACCAATGGAAAAAGAGTGTGATGTCTGAGATTCATTGTTCCGCATTGGCTGGACATCCCGGAATTTTTGGTACCAGAGACTTGGTTAGTCGGTCCTTTTGGTGGCCTACCTTGTCTCGCGATGTCAGGGAATTTGTGCAGTCCTGCGGGACTTGCTCTCGCTCCAAGCCTTGCTCTCGCTCTAGTGGTTTGTTGATGCCATTGCCTGTGCCCAAGAGACCATGGACCCATATCTCTATGGATTTCATTTCCGATCTTCCTGTTTCTCAGAGAATGACCACCATCTGGGTAATTTGTGATAGGTTTTCCAAAATGATACATCTTGTGCCATTACCTAAGTTGCCTTCCTCCTCTGAATTGGTGCCGTTGTTCCTTCAGCACGTGGTTCGTTTACACGGCATTCCTGAGAACATTGTGTCCGACAGAGGAGTCCAGTTTGTTTCCAGATTTTGGAGGACTTTTTGTTCTAAACTGGGTGTTCAATTGTCTTTCTCCTCGGCATTTCATCCTCAGACCAATGGTCAAACTGAGAGAACAAACCAGACATTGGAGACTTATCTAAGATGCTTTGTGTCTGCTGATCAGGATGACTGGGTCTCTTTTTTGCCTTTGGCTGAGTTTGCTCTTAATAATAGGGCTAGCTCTGCCACTTTGATGTCTCCGTTTTTCTGTAATTCTGGGTTTCACCCTCGATTTTCTTCAGGACAGACGGAGGCTTCTGTCTGTCCAGGTGTTGACTCTGTTGTTGAGCGTATGCAGCAGATTTGGGACCAGGTAGTGGAGAGGTTGTCCCTCTCTCAGGAGAAGGCCCAGCGGTTTGCTAACCGGCATAGGACTGATGGTCCTCGGTTTAAAGTGGGGGACTTGGTCTGGTTGTCCTCAAAGAATATTCCTATGAGAGTAGCATCTCCTAAATTTAAACCTAGGTTCATTGGACCTTATAAGATCATGGAGATTATTAATCCTGTTTCTTTTCGTTTGCTTCTTCCAGGGACATTTAAGATCCATAACGTGTTCCACAAGTCCTTGTTGAAGAGGTTTGTTGAGCCAGTGGTTCCTGCTGCTGTGCCTCCTGACCCTGTTTTGGTTTAGGGCAATCTGGAGTATGTGGTTGAGAAAATATTGGATTCTCATTTTTCTAGACGAAGACTCCAGTATTTGGTTAAATGGAGAGGTTATGGTCAGGAAGACAATTCTTGGGTGTTTGCTTCGGACATCCATGCTAGGAGACTTATCCGTGCGTATCATAGAACTCATCCTGACCGACCTGGTTGCTCAAATGAGGGTTCGGTGACCCCTCCTCAAGGGGGGTTACTGTTGTGAATGGGTTTGAGATGAGTTCTGAGCAGAGGCTCCCTCTGGTGGTTACAAGCGGTACTAGTGAGGATTGTGAGGACTGGGAATCAGGTGTTACTGATTGGTCTTATATAAGGGAGTCATTTTCCCATCAGGGTTGCCGGTGATCAATTGTTCTGGTCTGAATCCTTCTTTCCAGTTTCCCTTGTAGCCTGCTGTGTCGTGTCTGCTTCTCCTGCTATCAGATAAGACAATTTCTTATTTTGTGTTTTTGCTATATTTTTGCATTAGGTCCTGCACTTCTGTGGGGGCCTTCAGGGTCCCCTCCGGGGGCTTCTGCCCTCTCAGTTTAGTTCAGCCACTGTGTTTTGTACTTTTGCTTTTTCCAGTTTTTTCAGTGGCTGCTGTTTTGATTTTTGTTACACCAGAGAACTAATTTAGGTGGTAGAGGTCGTGTGATCTCAGGTGATTTTGAAATTAGTAGAGTTGGTGTTTTTTCAGGGTTTTCTGAGATTGCAGTAAGTGCCCTTCCTATCCTTTTCTATTTAGGTAGTTTGGGCCCCTGCGTTTGCTCATACTATTTTCTTTCTGTGTCAGTATTTCCTCTTGTCTAACCGCCATTACATGTTTGGGGGCTTTCTATTATCTTTGGGGTTCTGCTCCGGGGCAGATAGCTTTCCTATTTCTATCTTTAGGTGTAGTTAGTTTCTCAGGCTGTGACGAGGCGTCTAGGACCAACGTAGGAACGCTCCACGGCTGCCTCTAGTTGCGGTGGTTAGTCAGGGTACTGCAATCTCATAGTTTCCAACTGCTCTGGTGTATTTCCTTTTTTACCTGCACTCCTCAGCTACCGTAACATAACATGTAACGTGGTATATGTGGGTGTTGTAGCGGTCTTGGCATGGTGTCAGTGTTGGTGCGGCTATATCTGTAACGTGGTATATGTGGGTGTTGTAGCGGTCTTGGTGTGGTGTCAGTGTTGGTGCGGCTATATCTGTAACGTGGTATATGTGGGTGTTGTAGTGGTCTTGGCATGATGTCAGTGTTGGTGCGGCTATATCTGTAACGTGGTATATGTGGGTGTTGTAGTGGTCTTGGCATGGTGTCAGTGTTGGTGCGGCTATATCTGTAACGTGGTATTTGTATGTGTTATAGCCGTCTTGGTGTGGTGTCAGTGTTGGTTCGGCTGTATTTGTAACGTGGTATTTATATGTGTTGTAGCGGTCTTGGCGTGGTGTCAGTGTTGGTGCGGCTATATCTGTAACGTGGTATATGTGGGTGTTGTAGCAGTCTTGTCATGGTGTCAGTGTTGGTGCGGCTATATCTGTAACGTGGTATATGTGGGTGTTGTAGCCGTCTTGGCATGGTGTCAGTGTTGGTGCGGCTATATCTGTAACGTGGTATATGTGGGTGTTTTTAGCGGTCTTGTCATGGTGTCAGTGTTGGTGCGGCTGTATCTGTAACATTGTATATGTGGGTGTTGTAGTGGTCTTGGTGTGGTCTCAGTGTTGGTGCGGCTATATCTGTAACGTGGTATATTTGGGTGTTGTAGCTTTCTTGGCATTGTTTCGGCATGGCTGTATCTGTAACATGGTGTATGTGGGTGTTGTAGCGGTCTTGGCATGGTGTCAGTGTTGGTGCGGCTATATCTGTAACGTGGTATTTGTATGTGTGGTAGCCGTCTTGGTGTGGTGTCAGTGTTGGTTCGGCTGTATTTATAACGTGGTATTTATATGTGTTGTAGCGGTCTTGGCATGGTGTCAGTGTTGGTGCGACTATATCTGTAACGTGGTATATGTGGGTGTTGTAGCGGTCTTGGTGTGGTGTCAGTGTTGGCATGGCTATATCTGTAACGTGGTATATGTGGGTGTTGTTTCGGTCTTGGCATAGTGTTGGCATGGCTGTATCTGTAACGTGGTATATGTGAGTGTTGTAGCGGTCTTGGTGTGGTGTCATTGTTGGTTTGGCTGTATCTGCAACGTGATATTTATATGTGTTGTAGCCGTCTTGGCGTGGTTTCAGTGCTGGTGCGGCTATATCTGTAACGTGGTATATGTGGGTTTTGTAGCGGTCTTGGCATGGCTGTATCTGTAACATGGTATATGTGGGTGTTGTAGCCGTCTTGGCGTGGTTTCAGTGCTGGTGCGGCTATATCTGTAACGTGGTATATGTGTGTGTTGTAGCGGTCTTGGTATAGTGTTGGCATGGCTGTATCTGTAACATGGTATATGTGGGGGTTGTAGCGGTCTTGGTGTGGTGTCAGTGTTTGTGCGGCTATATCTGTAACGTGGTATTTGTATGTGATGTAGCGGTCTTGGTGTGGTGTCAGTGTTTGTGCGGCTATATCTGTAATGTGGTATTTGTATGTGATGTAGCGGTCTTGGTGTGGTGTCAGTGTTTGTGCGGCTATATCTGTAACGTGGTATTTGTATGTGATGTAGCGGTCTTGGTGTGGTGTCAGTGTTTGTGCGGCTATATCTGTAACGTGGTATTTGTATGTGATGTAGCGGTCTTGGTGTGGTGTCAGTGTTGGTGTGGCTATATCTGTAACATGGTATATATGGGTGATGTAGCGGTCTTGGCATGGTGTCAGTGTTGGTGCGGCTATATCTGTAACGTGGTATATGTGGATGTTGTAGCGGTCTTGGTGTGGTGTCAGTGCAGGTGCGGCTATATCTGTAACGTGGTATATGTGGGTGTTGTAGCGGTCTTGCATAGTGTTGGCATGGCTGTATCTGTAACATGGTATATGTGGGTGTTGTAGTGGTCTTGGTGTGGTGTCAGTGTTGGTTCGGCTGTATCTGTAACGTGGTATTTGTATGTGTTGTAGCGGTCTTGGTGTGGTGTCAGTGTTGGTTCGGCTGTATCTGTAACATGGTATTTGTATGTGTTGTAGCGGTCTTGGTGTGGTGTCAGTGTTGGTGTGGCTGTATCTGTAACGTGGTATATGTGGGTGTTGTAGCGGTCTTGGCATAGTGTTGGCATGGCTGTATCTGTAACATGGTATATGTGGGTGTTGTAGCGATCTTGGTGTGGTGTCAGTGTTGGTTCGGCTGTATCTGTAACGTGGTATTTGTATGTGTTGTAGCGGTCTTGGTGTGGTGTCAGTGTTGGTTCGGCTATATCTGTAACGTAGTATTTATATGTGGTGTCAGTGTTGGTGTGGCTGTATCTGTAACGTGGTATATGGTGGTGTTGTAGCGGTCTTGGCATAGTGTTGGCATGGCTGTATCTGTAACATGGTGTATGTGGGTGTTGTAGCCGTCTTGGCGTGGTGTCAGTGTTGGTGCGGCTATATCTGTAACATGGTATTTGTATGTGTTGTAGCAATGAAAATGTATCTGTGGTAGGGTTAATGTGGATGTGGCGGTATTTATCTGTATTGCCGTATCTCGGGAAATTGATGTGTATATTTTCGTGTTCTCCAGCTGGATGTGACTTGGTTTTAACGCTAACTGCCTGTCAGACACATGTGGCTGTAACCGCGGTGGAGACTGTGAATGTTTTTGTGCCAGTGTCTCGGCATACGCCCATCAGTGCTGCCAGCAGGGAATTACTGTGGACTGGAGGTCACCACGAGTTTGTCGTAAGTGTGGTTCATCCTGGTGCATGCTGCTCACTATTCAGACTGCTGAGTTACTCAGGTGCAGTACATTGCACTCCACTGTGTTCTCCTCGGGGCTCAGGTGCTTGGGTTGGTGCTCAGTAAAATTGGGGTCACCTTATATTTATCACTGTATCACATGGAGCTAAGCGGGAAATACTTAGGTTACAATGTGAGAGAAAACAAATGGTGCTACATTGTGCCATATCCAGTGCTGGTAAGAAAGCATTCTGTTTCCATTCTCTGCTCGCACATCCTGCCCCTTCCTTCTGCTATTCCCCCTCTCTGCTCCCACATCCTGTCCTTTCCTTATGCTGTGCCCCCTCTCTGCGCCCACATCCTGCCCATTCCTTATACCGTGCCACCTCTCTGCTCCCACATCCTGCCCATTCCTTCTGCTGTGCCCCCTCTCTGCTCCCACATCCTGCCCCTTCCTTCTGCTGTGTCCCCTCTCTGCTCTCACTTCCTGCCCCTTCCTTCTGCTGTGCCCCCTCTCTGCTACCACATCCTGCCCATTACTTCTGCTGTGCCCCCTCTCTGCTCCCACATTGTGCCCCTTCCTTCTGCTGTGCCCCCTCTCTGCGCCCACATCCTGCCCCTTCCTTCTGCTGCGTCCCCTCTCTGCTCTCACTTCCTGCCCCTTCCTTCTGCTGTGCCCCCTCTCTGCTACCACATCCTGCCCATTACTTCTGCTGTGCCCCCTCTCTGCTCCCACATTGTGCCCCTTCCTTCTGCTGTGCCCCCTCTCTGCGCCCACATGCTGCCCCTCCTTCTGCTGTGCCCCTCTCTGCTCCCCCATCCTGCCCCTTCCTTCTCCTGTGTCCCCTCTCTTCTCCCCCATCCTGCCCCTTCCTTCTGCTGTACTCCCTCTATGCTCCCACATCCTGCCACTTCCTTCTGCTGTGTCCCCTCTGCTCTCACATTGTGCCCCTTCCTTCCTGCCTTGCTCGCCCCCTCTTCCTCTTGCGCCCACATCCTGCCCCTCCTTCTGCTGTGCCCCTCTCTGCTCCCCCATCCTGCCCCTTCCTTCTCTGTGTCCCCTCTCTCTCCCCTCCTGCCCCTTCCTTCTGCTGTACTCCCCTCTCTGCTCCCACTTCCTGCCCTTCCTTCTGCTGTGCCCCCTCTCTGCTCCCACATCCTGCTCCTTCCTTCTGCTGTTCCCCTCTCTGCTCCCACTTCCTGCCCCTTCCTTCTGCTGTGACTCCCTCTCTGCTCCCACATCCTGCCCCTCCTTCTGCTGTGCCCCTCTCTGCCCCACATCCTGCCCCTCCTTCTCTGTGTCCCCTCTCTGCTCCCCCATCCTGCCCCTTCCTTCTGCTGGTCCCCTCTCTCTCCCCCATCCTGCCCCTTCCTTCTGCTGTAGCCCCTCTCTGCTCCCACTCCTGCCCCTTCCTTCTGCTGTCCCCTCTCTGCTCCCACATCCTGCTCCTTCCTTCTGCTGTGTCCCTCTCTGCTCCCACTCCTGCCCCTTCCTTCTGCTGTATCCCCTCTCTGCTCCACATCCTGCCCTTCCTTCTGCTGTGTCCCCTCTCTGCTCACACATTCCTGCCCATTCCTTCTGCTGTGCCCCTCTCTGCTCCCACATCCTGCCCCTTCCTTCTGCTGTGTCCCCTCTCTGCTCTCACTTCCTGCCCCTTCCTTCTGCTGTGCCCCCTCTCTGCTCCCACATCCTGCCCATCCTTTACTGTTTCCCCCTCTCTTCTCCCACTTCCTGCCTCTTCCTTCTGCTTTGCCCCCTCTCTGCTCCCACATCCTGCCCCTTCCTTCTGCTGTGTCCCCTCTCTGCTCACTTCCTGCCCCTTCCTTCTGCTGTGCCCCCTCTAGCTCCCACATCCTGCCCATTCCTTATACTGTGCCCCCTCTCTTCTCCCACTTCCTGCCTCTTCCTTCTGCTGTGCCCCCTCTCTGCTCCCACATCCTGCCCATTACTTCTGCTGTGCCCCCTCTCTGCTCCCACATTGTGCCCCTTTCTTCTGCTGTGCCCCCTCTGTGCGCCCACATCCTGCCCCTTCCTTCTCCTGTGTCCCCTCTCTTCTCCCCATCCTGCCCCTTCCTTCTGCTGTACTCCCTCTATGCTTCCACATCCTGCCCCTCCTTCTGCTGTGCCCCCTCTCTGCTGCCCCATCCTGCCCCTTCCTTCTGCTGTGTCCCTACTCTTCTCCCACATCCTGCCCCTTCCTTCTGCTGTATCCCCTCTCTTCTCCCCCATCCTGCCCCTTCCTTCTGCTGTCCCCCTCTCTGCTCTTTCATCCTGCCCATTCCTTTTGCTGTGCTCCCTCTCTGCCCCCCCATCCTGCCCTTTCCTTCTGCTATGTCCCCTGCTCCCACATCCTGCCCCTTCCTTCTCTGGTCCCTGTGACTGTGCAACCTGTGTGGACCTCAACCTACAACTGAGGAAAGAATGGTGACATCTAGTAGCCACTATCCAATGACATACATTTACGATTTATTTATTCCCACATCCTTCCTATTCCTTCTGCTGTGTCCCCTCTCTGCTCCCACATCATGCACCTTCCTTCAGCTGTGCCCCCTCTACTCGCTCAGTAGCCACTCTTTGCTCGCTCCGTATCCACTCTCTGCTCGCTCCATATCCACCCTCTGCTCCTGCAGCCTCCGCTCTCTGCTCGTTCCATATCCACTCTGCTCATTCCGAATCCGCTCTCTGCTCGCTCTTTATCCACTCTGTTCGCTCCGTATCCACCGTCTCCTCCTGCCGTCTCCACTCTCTTGCTCTAAGTATCCGCTCTCTGCTCGGTCTGCCTCCGCTCTCTTCTCACTCCATATCCAGCCTCTGCTCCTGCTGCCTTCGCTCTCTGCTCGCTTTGTATCCGCTCTCTGCTCACTCCGTATCCACTCTGCTCGCTCTATATCACCCTCTGCTCCTGCCGCCTCTGCTCACTCCATTTCCAATCTCTGCTCATTCCTTATCCACCCTCTGCTCCTGCCACCTCCACTCGCTCCGTATCTGTTCTCTGCTTGCTCCGTATCTGTTCTCTGCTCGCTCCGTATCTGTTCTCTGCTCACTCCGTATCCATTCTCTGCTCGCTCCGTATCTGTTCTCTGCTCGCTCCATATCTTTTCTCTGCTCGCTCCGTAATTGCTCTCTGCTCACTCCATATCCGCTCTCTGCTCACTCCTTAGCCGCTCTCTGTTCGCTCCATATCCGCTCTCTACTCGCTCCGTATCTGCTCTGCTCGCTCCGTATCCGCTCTCTGATTCTGCTGCCTCCGCTCTCTTCTCCCTCCGTATCCACTCTCTGCTCGTTCCTTATCCGCTTTCTGCTCCTGCCGCCTCATCTCTCTGCTCGCACTGAATCCGCTCTATGCTCGCTCCATATCCACTCTCTGCTCCTGCCGCATATCTGCTCTGCTCGCTCCATATCCACTTTCTGCTCCTCTCGCCTCCGCTCTCTGCTCACTCCGTATCAACTCTCTGCTCGTTCCTTATCCACCTTCTGCTCCTGCCGCCTCATCTCTCTGCTCACTCTGAATCCGCTCTATTCTCGCTCCATATCCACTCTCTGCTCCTGCCGCCTCCGTTCTCTGCTCACTCCATATCCGCTTTTCTCGTTCTGAATACGCTCTCTGTTTGCTCACGATCCTCTCTCTGCTTGTTCCTTATCCACCCTCTGCTCCTGCCGCCTCATCTCTCTGCTCGCACTTTATCCACTCTCTGCTCACTCCATTTCCACCCTCTGTATCTTGCAGCCTCCGTTCTTTGCTCACTCCATTTCCGCTCTGCTAGTTTTAAATACGATCTCTGTTCGCTGCGTATCCACTCTCTGCTCCTGATTTCTCCGCTCTCTGCGTATCCGCTCTCTGCTCGCTTCGTGTCCGCTCTCTGCTCGCTTCGTATCCGCTCTCTTCTCTCTATGTATCCATCCTCTGCTCCTGCTGACTCCACTCACTGCTCGCTCAATATCCGCTCTCTGCTCCTGCCACCTCCGCTCTCTGCTCACTCCGTATCCACTCTCCTTGTTCCACCCTCTGCCACCCTCACTTGCTCCGTATCCACACTCTGCTAGCTCTGTATCCACTGTCTGCTCGCTCCGTATCCACTCTGCTTGCTCCATATCCTCCCTCTGCTACTGCTCCTCTGCTCTCTGCTCGCTCTGTTTCTATCCTCTGCTCCAGCCGCCTCCGCACTCTGCTTGCTCCATATCCGCTCTCTGCTTGCTCCGTATCCTCACTCTGCTCGCTCCCTATCCGCTCTTTGATCGCTCTGCATCCACTCTTTGTTCGCTCCGTATCCACTCTCTGCTCCTGCCATCTACACTTTCTGCTCGCTCCGTATCCGCTGTCTGCTCCCTCCGTATCCACTCTCTGCTCGTTCCGTATCCATCCTCTGCTTCTTCTGCCTCCGCTATTCTCACGCCGTATCCAGCCTCTGCTCCTGCTGACTCTTCTTTTTGCTCGCTCAGTAACCGCTCTCTGCTCCTGCCACCTCCGCTCTCTGCTCATTCCATATCCTCTCTCCTTGTTCCTTATCCACCCTCTGCCACCTTCACTCACTCCGTATCCACACTCTGCTCGCTCCGTATCCACGGTCTGCTCACTCCGTATCCACTCTCTGCTCGCTCCATATCCACCCTCTGTTTCTGCCGCTTCTGCTCTCTGCTCGCACCGTATCCGTCCTCTGCTGCTGCCTCTGCTCTCTGCTCGCTCCGTATCCATCCTCTGCCTCTGCTGCCGCCTCCGCTCTCTGCTTGCTCCGTATCCGCTCTCTGCTTGCTCCGTATCCTCTCTCTGCTCGCTCCGTATCCGCTGTTTGCTCGCTCCGTATCCACTCTTTGTTCGCTCCGTATCCACCCTCTGCTCCTGCCGCCTACACTCTGCTCGCTCCATATCCGCTGTCTGCTCGCTCCGTATCCACTCTGCTCGCACCGTATCCACTCTCTGCTCGCTCCGTATCCATCCTCTGCTTCTGCTGCCTCCGCTATTCTCACGTCGTATCCAGCCTCTGCTCCTGCTGCCTACACTCTCTGTTCGCTCCATATCCTCTGTCTGCTCGCTCTGTATCCGCTCTCTGCTCACTCTGTATCCTCTCTCTGTATCCTCTCTCTGCTCGCTCTGTATCCTCTCTCTGCTCGCTCTGTAACCACTCTCTGCTCGCTCTGTATCCGCTCTCTGCTCACTCTGTATCCTCTCTCTACTCGCTCTGTATCCTCTCTCTGCTCGCTCTGTATCCTCTCTCTGCTCACTCTGTATCCTCTCTCTGCTCGCTCTGTATCCTCTCTCTGCTCGCTCTGTATCCTCTCTTTGCTCGCTCTGTATCCTCTCTCTGCTCGCTCTGTATCCTCTCTCTGCTCGCTTTGTATCCTCTCTGCTCGCTCTGTATCCACTCTCTGCTCGTTCCGTATCCATCCTCTGCTTCTTCTGCCTCCGCTATTCTCACGCCGTATCCAGCCTCTGCTCCTGCTGACTCCTCTTTCTGCTCGCTCAGTATCCGCTCTCTGCTCCTGCCACCTCCGCTCTCTGCTCATTCTGTATCCTCTCTCCTTGTTCTTTATCCACCCTCTGCCACCTTCACTCACTCCGTATCCACACTCTGCTCGCTCCGTATCCATGGTCTGCTCGCTCCGTATCCACGGTCTGCTCACTCCGTATCCAATCTCTGCTCGCTCCATATCCACCCTCTGTTTCTGCCGCCTCTGCTCGCTCCGTATCCATCCTCTGCCTCTGCTGCTGCTGCCTCTGCTCGCTTCATATCCATCCTCTGCCTCTGCTCCTGCCGCCTCCGCTCTCCGCTTGCTCCGTATCCGCTCTCTGCTTCCTCCGTATCCTCTCTCTGCTTGCTCCATATCCGCTCTTTGCTCGCTCCGTATCCACTCTTTGTTTGCTCCGTATCCACCCTCTGCTCCTGCCGCTTACACTCTCTGCTCGCTCCATATCCGCTGTCTGCTCGCTCCGTATCCACTCTGCTCGCACCGTATCCTCTCTCTGCTCGCTCCTTATCCATCCTCTGCTTCTGCTGCCTCCGCTATTCTCACGCCGTATCCAGCCTCTGCTCCTGCTGCCTACACTCTCTGTTCGCTCCATATCCTCTGTCTGCTCGCTCTGTATCCGCTCTCTGCTCACTCTGTATCCTCTCTCTGTATCCTCTCTCTGCTCGCTCTGTATCCTCTCTCTGCTCGCTCTGTAACCACTCTCTGCTCGCTCTGTATCCGCTCTCTGCTCACTCTGTATCCTCTCTCTACTCGCTCTGTATCCTCTCTCTGCTCGCTCTGTATCCTCTCTCTGCTCGCTCTGTAACCGCTCTCTGCTCGCTCTGTATCCGCTCTCTGCTCGCTCTGTATCCTCTCTCTGCTTGCTCTGTATCCTCTCTCTGCTTTCTCTGTATCCTCTCTCTGCTGGCTCTGTATCCTCTCTCTGCTCGCTCTGTATCCTCTCTGCTCGCTCTGTATCCTCTCTGCTTGCTCTGTATCCGCTCTCTGCTTGCTCTGTATCCGCTCTCTTCTCGCTCTGTATCCTCTATCTGCTTGCTCTGTATCCTCTCTCTGCTCGCTCTGTATCCTCTCTCTGCTCACTCTGTATCCGCTATCTGCTCGCACTGTATCCTCTCTCTGCTCGCTCTGTATCCTCTCTCTGCTTGCTCTGTATCCTCTCTCTGCTCGCTCTGTATCCTCTCTCTGCTCGCTCTGTATCCTCTTTCTGCTCGCTCTGTATCCTCTCTCTGCTTGCTCTGTATCCGCTCTCTGCTCGCTCTGTATCCGCTCTCTGCTCGCTCTGTATCCTCTCTCTGCTTGCTCTGTATCCTCTCTGCTCGCTCTGTATCCGCTCTCTGCTCGCTCTGTATCCTCTCTCTGCTTGCTCTGTATCATCTCTCTGCTCGCTCTGTATCCTCTCTCTGCTCGCTCTGTATCCGCTCTCTGCTCGCTCTGTATCTGCTCTCTGCTCGCTCTGTATCCTCTCTCTGCTTGCTCTGTATCCTCTCTGCTCGCTCTGTATCCTCTCTCTGCTCGCTCTGTATCCGCTCTCTGCTCGCTCTGTATCCTCTCTCTGCTTGCTCTGTATCCTCTCTCTGCTTGCTCTGTATCCCTCTCTGCTCGCTCTGTATCCTCTTCTGCTGCTCTGTATCCTCTCTCTGCTCCTGTATCCGTCTCTACTGCTGCGCTCTGTATCCGCTTGCCGTCTCTCTGCTCGCTCTGTATCCGCTCTCTGCTCGCTCGTCTGTATCCTCCTCTCCTGCTCGCTCTGTATCCTCTCTCTGCTCGCTCTGTATCCGCTCTCTGCTGCTTACGCGCTCTGTATCCTCTCCCCCCCCCCCCCCCCCCCCCCCCCCCCCCCCCCCCCCCCCCCCCCCCCCCCCCCCCCCCCCCCCCCCCCCCCCCCCCCCCCCCCCCCCCCCCCCCCCCCCCCCCCCCCCCCCCCCCCCCCCCCCCCCCCCCCCCCCCCCCCCCCCCCCCCCCCCCCCCCCCCCCCCCCCCCCCCCCCCCCCCCCCCCCCCCCCCCCCCCCCCCCCCCCCCCCCCCCCCCCCCCCCCCCCCCCCCCTGCTCGCTCTGTATCCTCTTCTGCTCGCTCTGTATCCTCTCTCTGCTCGCTCTGTATCCCTCTCTGCTCGCTCTGTATCCGCTCTCTGCTCGCTCTGTATCCTCTCTCTGCTTGCTCTGTATCCTCTCTGCTCGCTCTGTATCCGCTCTCTGCTCGCTCTGTATCCTCTCTCTCTCGCTCCGTATCCGCTCTCTGCTCGCTCCGTATCCTCTCTCTGCTCTCTCCGTATCCGCTCTGTGCTCGCTCGGTATCCGCTTTCTGTTCGCACCGTATCCGCTCTCTGCTTGCTCCATATCCATCCTCTGCTCCTGCTACCTCCGCTCTCTGCTCCCTCCGTATCCGCTCTCTGCTCCCTCCGTATCCGCTCTCTGCACGCTCCGTATCCGCTCTCTGCTCGCTCCGTATCCGCTCTCTGCTTGCTCCGTATCCGCTTTCTGTTCGCACCGTATCTGCTCTCTGCTTGCTCCATATCCATCCTCTGCTCCTGCTACCTCCGCTCTCTGCTCGCTCCGGATCCGCTCTCTGCTCGCTCCGTATCCGCTCTCTGCTCACTCCGTATCCGCTCTCTGCACGCTCCGTATCCACTCTCTGCTCGCTCCGTATTCGCTCTCTGCACGCACCGTATCCGCTCTGTGCTCGCTCCGTATCCGCTTTCTGTTCGCACCGTATCCGCTCTCTGCTTGCTCCATATCCATCTCTGCTCCTGCTACCTCTCGCTCTCTGCTCGCTCCGGATCCGCTCTCTGCTCGCTCCGTATCCGCTCTCTGTTCGCACCGTATCCCTCTGTGCTCGCTCCGTATTCCGCTTTCTGTTTGCCGTATCTGCTCTCTGCTTGCTCCTTATCCATCCTCTGCTCTCTGTACCTCCGCTCTCTGCTCGCTCCGTATCCGCTCTCTGCTCCCTCGTATCCGTCTCTCTGCTCCTCTGTATCCGCTCTCTGCACGCTCGTATCCGCTCCGCTCGTATCCGCTCTCTGCTCGCTCCGTATCCGTCTCTCTGTCTGCCCGTATCCGCTCTGTGCTCGCTCCGTACTCCGCTTTCTGTTCGCACCGTTATCCGCTCTCTGTTGCCCGTATCCGCTCTTCTGCTCGCTCCGTATCCGCTCTCTGCTCGCTCGTATCTGCTCTCTGTTTGCACCGTATCCGCTCTGTGCTCGCTCGTATCCGCTTTCTGTTCGCACCTATCCGCTCTCTGCTGCTCCATATCCATCCTCTGCTCTGCTCACTCCGCTCTCTGCTCGCTCCGATCCGCTCTCTGCTCGCTCGTATCCGCTCTCTGTTCGCTCGTATCCGCTCTTGTGCTCGTCTCTCCGTTCCGCTTTCTGTTTGCTCCGTATCCGCTCTCTGCTCGCTCCGTATCCGCTCTCTGCTTGCTCGTATCCGCTTCTCTGTTCGCACCGTATCGCTCTCTCTGCTTGCTCTTATCCATCCTCTGCTCCTGCTACCTCTCTCTCTGCTCGCTCTGGATCCGCTCTCTGCTCGCTCCGTATCCGCTCTCTGCTCCTCCTATCCGCTCTCTGCATCGCTCCTGTCTTTCTCGCTCCTATGCCTCGCCTCCGTATCCGCTCTTCTCCTGCTTGCTCCTATCGCTCTCTGTACTTTGCACCGTTCTCCCTCTGTGCTCGCTCCGTATCCCTTCTGCTCGCATCCGTATCCGCTCTCTGCTTGCCCGTATCCCTCCTGCTCTCCTGTACTCCGCTCTCTGCTCGCTCCGTATCCGCTCTCTGCTCGCTCCGTATCCTCTCTTGCTCCCCGTATCCGCTCTGTGCTCGCTCCGTATCCGCTTTCTGTTTCGCACCGTATCTCCCTCTCTGCTTGCTCCTATCCATCCTCTGCTCCTGCTACCTCCGCTCTCTGCTCCTCCGTATCCGCTCTCTGCTCCCTCCGTATCCCTCTCTGCTCCTCCGTATCCGCTCTCTGCACGCTCCGTATCCGCTCTCTGCTCGCTCCGTATCCGCTTCTGTTCGCTCCGTATCGCTCTCTGTTGCACCGTATCCCTCTGTTGCTCGCTTGCCGTATCCGCTTTCTGTCGCTACCGTATCCGCTCTCTGTCCCCGTATCCGCTCTCTGCTCGCTCCGTATCCCTCTCTGCTCGCTCCGTATCGCTCTCTGTTGCACGTATCCGCTCTGTGCTCGCTCCGTATCCGCTTTCTGTTCGCACCGTATCCGCTCTCTGCTTGCTCCATATCCATCCTCTGCTCCTGCTACCTCCGCTCTCTGCTCGCTCCGGATCCGCTCTCTGCTCGCTCCGTATCCGCTCTCTGTTCGCACCGTATCCGCTCTGTGCTCGCTCCGTATCCGCTTTCTGTTTGCACCGTATCTGCTCTCTGCTTGCTCCTTATCCATCCTCTGCTCCTGCTACCTCCGCTCTCTGCTCGCTCCGTATCCGCTCTCTGCTCCCTCCGTATCCGCTCTCTGCTCCCTCCGTATCCGCTCTCTGCACGCTCCGTATCCGCTCTCTGCTCGCTCCGTATCCGCGCTCTGCTCGTTCCGTATCCGCTCTCTGTTCGCACCGTATCCGCTCTGTGCTCACTCCGTATCCGCTTTCTGTTCGCACCGTATCCGCTCTCTGCTTGCTCCATATCCATCCTCTGCTCCTGCTACCTCCGCTCTCTGCTCGCTCCGGATCCGCTCTCTGCTCTCTCCGTATCCATTCTGTGTTCGCACCGTATCCGCTCTGTGCTCGCTCCGTATCCGCTTTCTGTTTGCACCATATCCGCTCTCTGCTTGCTCCTTATCCATCCTCTGCTCCTGCTACCTCCGCTCTCTGCTCGCTCCGTATCCGCTCTCTGTTCGCATAGTATCCGCTCTCTGCTTGCTCCATATCCATCCTCTGCTCCTGCTACCTCCGCTCTCTGCTCACTCCGTATCCGCTCTCTGTTCACACAGTATCCGCTCTCTGCTTGCTCCATATCCATCCTCTGCTCCTGCTACCTCCGCTCTCCGCTTGCTCCGTATCTTCTCTTTGCGCTGCTTTGTTGTACCGCTGCCCTCTGCTCTTCATTTCCCTTGTGCCACCGCTCTCTGCTTGTGCATTTTACCCTTTCCCACTACTTGTGTGGCCTACCCACACTGTGTTGCCCTGTGCTGATGCTATCTGCTACTGTGGCCGAACCTTAAGAAATAAAGTAGGTTGCGCTACAGATCATTATCATGCACAAGAAACGCTTCCCTGAACAGACCCAAGTCTTTAGCAGGTGATGACATCGGAGCTGGATGACTGTATGGACATTATGGACCCTCTTCTCTCATCTAATCTTTTGTCTCTTTTTTCCCAGCTTATGACTGTGAATTCTACAATAAAGGTGAGCGCATCTACCCGTCGTAGCCATTGGCGGCTTGGGCATAAACTGAGACCATTAGGGTAGAGGGCTGATTATGATGAGGCAACAGAGTTTGGTGCTCAGCCCAGTCCATGTCGCAGCATCTCCATACAGTTTATCAGATCAAACCGCACTGTAATGTTCTATAAAGAGGTTATGGGGTCCTCTGGGGCCCCTTTGTACCAGTGAACTCTATCGTACATAGGGTAGCATAGTGGTTCAGTGGTTAGCACTGCAGTCTTGCAGCGCTGGGGTCCTGGGTTCAAATCCCACCAAGGACAACATCTGCAAGGAGTTTGTATTTTCTCCCCATGTTTGCGCTGGTTTACTCCTGGTGCTCTGGTATTGTGAGCCCCAGTGCTGTGGAATAAGATAGCGCTATATAAGCAAAGCATAATAAATAATGAATAAATAAATCGTAAATGTATGTCATTGGATCGTGGCTACTAGATGTCACCAGTCTTTCCTCAGTTTTAGGTAAAGGTCCATACAGGTTGCACAGTCACAGGGACCAGGGTCTTGTGCTGGCGGTCCAGATGGCCGATATCATTGTGATGCCAATGAGAGAAGAGCGTGAGATGCCGGGCCACACCGCAGACTTCATGATCACCCCTGGATTGTTCAGCCCCAAAGCCCATGGTGAGATGTACTTTGCACTATGCCAGGTTACTGGGGGTCTAGAATCGGTGGGTACCAGCTCCACAACTTATTGGTGGCAAGAAGGGAGTTGATGGGTCAGAGGAGTGAGGCCCTCAATGATGATAAACAGTCACTATATGTTCATGCACGAGGCCCTAGATTCTGCATATGGACATGTAAGAGATGTGGACTGGACTGTTGAAATCCTACCCCTGAAGACACTAATCGCGTTGTGTGTAACGTGTTATGTGTCTTTTGAATATATTGTTGAATATATTGAAACATATGGCTCCTGTGTGATGTACTAATCCTGGTGTGTAGGACATAGTGTGTGAATATCATAACACATAGTTTAGGGCTTAGGACACAAGATAGGTATAACAAGATAGTGACTGTAGTTAGGTTCTGATGTTCGGGTAACATAGTGTTAATGTTTGGGACTAGCCCACAATGAGAATGGCTTATTAGGGAAAAAGACCACTTCCTGGAGATAGGCAGGTAGAGACAAGTTAAAGTTTAAGTACGAAGTGTCCGGGAACAGTGCTGCCATTTGAGTGAACTACAGCAGAGGAGACTAAGTGACAAGGCACTAATGCGACCTTGAACTGACTGAAGAGGCATAGTGGTTTTCCATCTTAAAGGGGTCATTAAATGGGATTACGTGTCACGAGGAACCCTGAGCTTGGTGAACGCTGAAGGTAACAGGACTGAGTTTATGGGAGTACTCGGGGTCTCGAGCGGTAGATCCAGGGTGCCAGTAATGGAAGAAATAGGACACCACTGAGCATATACAGAGACTTGCTGATCACGACTGTGGCAATGAGCTGGACTGTGACGAAGTAGGGCTTCGCCGGCAGTGGAGCAGAAAGGAAACTATGTCTGTGAAAATGCTTTATACTACGAAGGAAACATCCATAAGACTTTGTACCCGCTACTCCTTGTATATAACCCTTACCAAGCTACCTTTGAGTGAATACTGTGTTTTAGCAAAGGAGTCTCCTTTATTGAACTTAGAAACTTGTGATTCTGGCCAGCCAACACCATCGACTAAAGGCAGCCCTCATGGCACCAACACCGAGCCAGGACCCTCTCTTTCATGTACTGCACCTGGGAGTGACAGAAGAAGACGAGGACCTTGCCCACAGCTACCACCCTGCACCACACTACAGAGATAATGGCATCAGAAAATGTCTCATAATAATTACCATATGCTCAATAAAAGCCTCCTTTGGATTAGGCTGGTGTCTCTCTGGAGTGATGGCAGCTCTCTGGGGTGTTGGATTTTATGGTGGTTGCTCTTAGGTATTGGGTGGTGACACTTGGATCTCTAGATGATGGCTCTGTGGGATGATGTCTCTTTGGGTGGAGGCATTTGTAGTAGGGACTCTTGTGGCGGTGTCTTCTTTGGAGTTGGCATTTGTAATAGTGACTCTGAGTGGTGGCTCCTAGTATGGTGGCTCTTTGAATGGTGGCACTTGTAATGACTCTCGTTGTGATGCCTTTCCAGGTGGTGGCACTTGTAGTAATGACTTACGTTGGTGACATTGGTGTCTCTCTAGGTGGTGGCAATTGTAGTAGTGATTCTCTGAATGTTGGCTCACTTGGTGGTGGCATTTGTAATAATGACTCTCGGTGTAATGACAATTGTAGTAATTCTTGGGGCTGTGTTCCTCTGTGTGATGGCTTTTGTACTAGTGATTCTCAGGGTGACAGCTCTTGAAATAGTGGCTCTTTGGATGGTAGCACTTGTAATAGTGACTCTTGATGTTGTGGTAGTTGTAGTAATGACTACTTAGGATGGTGACTTTTTGGCTAGTGGCACCTATAGTAGAGACTCTCAAGGTGGCGGCTCTCTGTACGGTGACTTTGTGAGTGGTGGTATTTGTAGTAGTGACTCTCGAGGTGGAATGTGGTATGACTCTCGGTATGTGGGATCTATGGATGGTGTCGCTTGTAGTAGTGATTCTCAGAGTGGTGTATTATGGTGGCGGCTTGTCTTCTCCTGTCATGGTATACAGTCAGAAAATTATATTGATTTGGGGTGTACTTTGTGTTCATGTTGAACATCCACCTCTTGGACTTAACCTCACTGCTGTCCTTCTGCAGACATAAACCTGGTGTCCCTGGAGTTGGCTGTGCGTCCGAACTTCTTCTTACATCTGGGAAGTAACGGGACCTTGCATGTATCTAAGTGGCAGAGAAGTGACGACTTCCAGAGACGCTCCACCTTTATAATCCACAAAAACCGCTGGACAGCCGGATACAGCGCCTTTGAGAGCCTTGCCCAACCAGGTCACTTTATGAGAATCTCTCCCTCCTCTATCTCCTTGACTAAGTACCATCATTCTACCGCGTTCAGGTTCTCTACTCTCTACAGGATTTCAGGTGAGGACAACCAGCCCAGCCAGGTATGGGCACCATGACAGGGCACAATTCCAAAACCTTCGTCACAGGTGAAGGGTGCAGCTCCCTGTCTACTGCCTATGTCACCAGCACCTCAATATCAGTAATCTAAGCATAGATACTGGAATCGCAGGGTATGAATGGTGGTCAGCGTCTTATTGTCCCTCAGTGTTTACTATGGGCTCAGCTGTGAGGGGATATTGTCACTTTCCTGTTTGTAGCAAGCATCTATGATATCAGCCCTCTGATCCCTCTCTAACTGTGCCCCGTGCACTCTCCACCCATCAAGGTGGGGCAGCACTGGCTTTGGCCAAAACCTGGGACTACGTGAGGGGTGCAGCACTAGCTCACGTCTAGTTTATTGTGATATGAGCAGACAACAAAGTTTTTTTAACTTGCAGATTCTAAGTTACATGTGATGACGCGATCCACCTGTGAATGGCGCTATGACGCTTGTAGTAGCGCTTGTTATCGAACATGCAGAGATCCCACCGGTGACCACTGTCATAGTATTCCCAGGTAAGCATACCTCACAACTGTTGAAGAAGGGAAAGAGGGCTGAAGGATGCAGTACCACGTCCCTTAACCACACCCCAACTACACCCATTTACTATTTCATTCTCAGCTGGCCACATTAAGAAAATTTTAGAAACACATGGACAACCCATTGAAGACTGTGTTCACACTACTGCTAAACTTTTGGTTGCCTGTCCATTATAAAAGCAGAAGAAATGAAAGCAGCAGGGGAAGGATGTGTTATCAGTTGCACAGCAGAGCCCAAATGTCTTCACTAGCTATAATGAGCTCCGGCAATTTTCTGTCCAGATGTCCATTACATTTCAAACCTAAGTTCAAACCGAAGTTCTTGTTCCTATCAGTCAGTCAAACAGTCTCCTCAGCATTCATCTCTGCCCTCAGGTCATCTTTTCTGCACTCCTCTCTGTCCTCCGGCTATCTCCTCTCCTAGACATTTTTTTCTGCCCTCAGGCCATCTCCTTGGTGATCCTCTCTTCCCTCAGGCTGTTTCCTCAGCACTCCTCTCTGACCTCCGGCTATCTCCTCTCCTAGACATTTTTTTCTGCCCTCAGGCCATCTCCTTGGTGATCCTCTCTTCCCTCAGGTAGTCTTTTCTGCACTCCTCTCTGTCCTCCGGCTATCTCCTCTCCTAGACATTTTTTTCTGCCCTCAGGCCATCTCCTTGGTGATCCTCTCTTCCCTCAGGCTGTTTCCTCAGCACTCCTCTCTGACCTCCAGCTATCTCCTCTCCTAGACGTTTTTTTTTCTGCCCTCAGGCCATCTCCTCAGCGTTCATCTCTGCCCTCAGGTAGTCTTTTCTGCACTCCTCTCTGTCCTCCGGCTATCTCCTCTCCTAGACATTTTTTTCTGCCCTCAGGCCATCTCCTTGGTGATCCTCTCTTCCCTCAGGCTGTCTCCTCAGCACTCCTCTCTGACCTCCGGCTATCTCCTCTCCTAGACATTTTTTTCTGCCCTCAGGCCATCTCCTTGGTGATCCTCTCTTCCCTCAGGCTGTCTCTTCAGCACTCCTCTCTGACCTCTGGCTATCTCCTCTCCTAGACATTTTTTTCTGCCCTCAGGCCATCTCCTTGGTGATCCTCTCTTCCCTCAGGCTGCCCCCTCAGCACTCCTCTCTGACATCAGGCTATCTCCTCTCCTAGACGTTTTTTTTTCTGCCCTCAGGCCATCTCCTCAGCGTTCATCTCTGACCTCAGGTCGTCTTTTCTGCACTCCTCTCTGTCCTCCGGCTATCTCCTCTCCTAGACATTTTTTTCTGCCCTCAGGCCATCTCCTTGGTGATCCTCTCTTCCCTCAGGCTGTCTCCTCAGCACTCCTCTCTGACCTCCGGCTATCTCCTCTCCTAGACATTTTTTTCTGCCCTCAGGCCATCTCCTTGGTGATCCTCTCTTCCCTCAGGCTGTCTCTTCAGCACTCCTCTCTGACCTCTGGCTATCTCCTCTCCTAGACATTTTTTTCTGCCCTCAGGCCATCTCCTTGGTGATCCTCTCTTCCCTCAGGCTGCCCCCTCAGCACTCCTCTCTGACATCAGGCTATCTCCTCTCCTAGACGTTTTTTTTTCTGCCCTCAGGCCATCTCCTCAGCGTTCATCTCTGACCTCAGGTCGTCTTTTCTGCACTCCTCTCTGTCCTCCGGCTATCTCCTCTCCTAGACATTTTTTTCTGCCCTCAGGCCATCTCCTTGGTGATCCTCTCTTCCCTCAGGCTGTCTCCTCAGCACTCCTCTCTGACCTCCGGCTATCTCCTCTCCTAGACATTTTTTTCTGCCCTCAGGCCATCTCCTTGGTGATCCTCTCTTCCCTCAGGCTGCCCGCTCAGAACTCCTTTCTGCCCTCTGGCAGTATCCTTGGTGCTCTTCTCTACCCTCAAGCCATCTACTCTACGCTCTTCTCTATCCTCAAGCCATTTCCCCTTTACTCCCCTCTATGCCCTTGGGATTTATTTGTCCCCCAAGAGCTAATATCAGATCTCTGGGGGACATATATTTATTTTTTCTTAACTGCATTTATTTTCCACTGTAGTTGGGGTATCTCTAGGACCCTCAGTTACAGGGAAAATTGCAGTGAGAAGTCACTGGCAGAGCTCATCTGGGTGAGCTAGGACCCAGCAGCTCTGTCATGCAGAGGCCCAGTGACCATATGACTGCTGGGTCTAGTAGAAGCCTCAGCTGTGCCCATTGAGCTCCATGTGCCTGCAGGAGAGAAGACAGTAGTGGTGATAAGCTGCTATTACCCTCTCAAGGGACACTGGCTCCTGGCAGCACTCAGCAGGTCAGTGCTCACTCTGCACAATGCAACACTGATGATGGCAGGGCTGGACAGTCGACATGTCACCCGAGACAGTGGACCCAAATCTGGGACTGTCCCACTTGCTCTATGATCTGTGATCCATCCATTCAGTGTGGTGGTGACCTGGCTCATATGGATAAATGACGATGGTATTGGTTATGGTGGAAGTGATGCTCCAGACCAGGACTGATGATCTCTTTGTGCTGCAATGTTCTTCCCTCTGGTGCACCTCTCTCCTCTCTGCTGCAAAGATAATGTAGATTAGTAGGAGGAGCAGAGAATCACTTCAGTGATTAGTGTGGTGCCAGGTTTGACCAGTCTTATATCACACATCTCTTGTAGGGTTGAAGGATGCTTTCCATTGTGTCCACCACATATGGTCGTGGATGAAGTCACCAAAAAATGTGTCTACTTCTCCGACTGTAAGTACCTGAAAAATAGTGTATAGGGGAGTCTGCCGAACCTTCCTGAGCATTGGACGGGAGGGTCTGGAACATGGTTAGGGGGCCTCAAGTCACACACCTCTATTGTGACTTCAGTGTAGGAGACCTTGTGTCACATGCTTTTATTTGGACTTCTATATAGGAGACCTTGTGTCACATGCTTTTATTTGGACTTCTATATAGGAGACCTTGTGTCACATGCTTTTATTTGGACCTCAATGTAGGAGACCTTGTGTCACATGCTTTTATTTGGACTTCTATATAGGAGACCTTGTGTCACATGCTTTTATTTGGACTTCTATATAGGAGACCTTGTGTCACATGCTTTTATTTGGACTTCTATATAGGAGACCTTGTGTCACATGCTTTTATTTGGACTTCTATATAGGAGACCTTGTGTCACATGCTTTTATTTGGACTTCTATATAGGAGACCTTGTGTCACATGCTTTTATTTGGACCTCAATGTAGGAGACCTTGTGTCACATGCTTTTATTAAGACCTTTATGTAAGAGACCTTGTGTCACTTGGCTTTATTGGAACCTTGATGTAGGAATGTCATGGTCTGATACCTCACTCAGCCTCTGTGATGCTGGGGTGACTATTGGGGTCAATATCACTACATCACTCTACAGCTCAATCTTAAATTTGCCCCTCAGATAGGCTATAGATTGAATACAAGTCCACACACACAAGATGCTCAGTTCTGCCACCACTTACTGAAAGAGCAATAATTGCCAATGCTGGGCATACCTTGTGTTCATTGCCAGCAGGCCGTACACAGGTCACAGGCACAAACTAGCTCTTTGTCTTTACGGAGATGAAGGTTCTTAGGGCAATAAGGCAAACCTATTAAAGCTTTAAAACATAAAGAATGTGTATAGCGGCGCTGGTGCACATATATCCAATAAGCAGCAAGTATAAATGGGCTTTCTACCACAAAGAAAGCATAAAAACAAAGGGAGTGTATATTTCCATAGGTATACTCGTGCTATAATTGGAACATATCAACACAACTGATAAACCCTTACCTTTAGATGTATATGGTATATAGGATGTATAAAAGGGAATGCAGAATAAAGTCCAGGTGTGAATGCGCCTTTTTCAAGTTTTTTCAGAATATATTCAGCAGACTAAAAAAGAGAGTAGGCATTTTAAAGAATCCATCCAAAGGTAAAAAATACTTATAAAGGTACAGGTGTAACCATAAATGGGGTGGAAAAGGAGTCAGAGAAAAATATAATAGGTCGGTTGTGTTAAAAGCTATGAATATGTGCATACAACCAAAAGGGGTGCTGGTTTAATACTGAAAGTTCAGTATATAGAGGAGGTAACAGTGAGGGATTGTTCCCTTTTATGTACAGCAATATACATAGATAAATCCTATATAAGGGTACCGTGAAGAGGAATTTTTGTTTCCAGAAAAAACAAGGGAGTGAAATAAATAAATAAAATAATAGATAGTGATCAAAATATTCACATAAAGTGCACAAGGGTCCTATATACATTTAGTGAACGAGTGTTATGATAAAAAATCACTGGCAATCATATGGGGTAGATAACTAGAAGTCCCCACATTAATGCAAAAGGAAATGTAAGCGCTTTATAAAGCACAATCTAGTGATAGTTCAGTGTCAATAAAAGACGGCACATCCAAGCGTGTTGCTAATGAAGCAGTATGGCGGTATAGTGGTGCCTTGGAGATACGTATTAGCAGCAGTAAGAAAGTACTTATCTGAGGAAAAAGGGGAGATCGTAATGATGGAGTCCGGGGATCTTCACAGCACAGCGTGGGTTCCGAAAAGCGGCCCCGGCCGGTGGCGCGCTTCTGGTGCACCCAGATGACGGACGCTGGATGCTGCAGATGGGGGTGTAGTAAAGCAAGCCGTAATGGCGTCGGTGGAGCTCTGCAGTTCGGGTCACGTGTCTCGGGCGGTCACGTGGTGCCCAGGGAGCAAGATACGGTGTCCTGGAAGAGCCAAAATTCAATCCTGCTTTACTAGACCCCCATCTGCAGCATCCAGCGTCCGTCATCTGGGTGCACCAGAAGCGCGCCACCGGCCGGGGCCGCTTTTCGGAACCCACGCTGTGCTGTGAAGATCCCCGGACTCCATCATTACGATCTCCCCTTTTTCCTCAGATAAGTACTTTCTTACTGCTGCTAATACGTATCTCCAAGGCACCACTATACCGCCATACTGCTTCATTAGCAACACGCTTGGATGTGCCGTCTTTTATTGACACTGAACTATCACTAGATTGTGCTTTATAAAGCGCTTACATTTCCTTTTGCATTAATGTGGGGACTTCTAGTTATCTACCCCCATATGATTGCCAGTGATTTTTTATCATAACACTCGTTCACTAAATGTATATAGGACCCTTGTGCACTTTATGTGAATATTTTGATCACTATCTATTATTTTATTTATTTATTTCACTCCCTTGTTTTTTCTGGAAACAAAAATTCCTCTTCACGGTACCCTTATATAGGATTTATCTATGTATATTGCTCTACATAAAAGGGAACAATCCCTCACTGTTACCTCCTCTATATACTGAACTTTCAGTATTAAACCAGCACCCCTTTTGGTTGTATGCACATATTCATAGCTTTTAACACAACCGACCTATTATATTTTTCTCTGACTCCTTTTCCACCCCATTTATGGTTACACCTGTACCTTTATAAGTATTTTTTACCTTTGGATGGATTCTTTAAAATGCCTACTCTCTTTTTTAGTCTGCTGAATATATTCTGAAAAAACTTGAAAAAGGCGCATTCACACCTGGACTTTATTCTGCATTCCCTTTTATACATCCTATATACCATATACATCTAAAGGTAAGGGTTTATCAGTTGTGTTGATATGTTCCAATTATAGCACGAGTATACCTATGGAAATATACACTCCTATTAAAGCTTTAATAAGCAAAAAGTATGGTGCTGGATACATAAAATGTCTGGTAATTTTATATATTTCACCTTTTATTGACAGGTATTGAGCCTGCTGTTAATGTGACAATGTTCCATATCACAACAGAACACCCCAGAGTGACTGCCATAATGAATGTGACCACATTATCTGCACAGCGGGTCTCAGGAGACCAGTCAATAGCTGGTCACATATCCAGACCTCTCTCCCCCACAATTAGTGCTGCATCATACAGCTCAGATGCATTTCACACCACAATGCAATCTGATAAAAGCACCAAATTGAAGACTGATACTGTGCATTCCTTGACACCTACAGATTCCCTAAGGACTATGGCCGGAATAACATTAGCTAAACTCGCTTCCCCGGGATCGAAAACTCAGTCCACGCCAGCTGCATCCACCCAATTCTCACCCATATCAGTCACTAGAACTGTCACGTCCATGTACCCAGCTCCAGGCACAATCACCTCTAAAAACATGTCTATGCCCACCACCCTGCTTGCAGCAGCCCATCAGAATGTCACCACATCAGCAGGTTCTTTATCCACCGTACTTCAGATTAGTGAGGCTGTCACACAAGACCAACATATGTTGGAATCAGCAAAATTCAGTACAAGCCCCAGCTCTACATTTGAGCCCATTGAGCCATATACAAGTACGGAGCAACCAGACCTCGGGGTATCACCCCCGTTATCACTACCAACAACAGCTACAATCTACACCCTGGTCTTCACGCCACTGGATAAAGTAACCACAGCTTCTCAAGCTGGAATTACAAGTAAAGCTGTGGAGACAATCAAATTCTCCAAGGACACTGGAAAAACCACTGTAATGTCCACCGCAAAGGTGACTGTAAAAGAAGTCTCACGTGCCAAGTATCTGACTGTGACTATGGGAGGAATAACCCAAATATCAGGGGCATTAAGCAGCTTATCTCAGAAGTTCACAGAGGCCACCACAGAAGTCCCTGAAGTCTTCACAGTACTACCCCTTACCACAAGTCTTCTAGAATCTATGTCTGGCTATCCTCCCAGCAGCTCAAGGGGGCTGGGGACTACCAGCATTGTAACCAATCAGCCAACGTCAGATAGAGTCACCATGTCAATAGGACCATCTACAAGGGCAACAGCTGTAACACCAGAGGAAGCATCATCAACGCCTCATACTCTGCCATCAGAAAGAACAAGTTTAGCTCCAATTCTGAATGCCTCATCTCAGGCTGCACCAGTTAGCGAGCACACAATTCATGTACTCACCGAACAGGAAGGAACCCAGTCACAAAGCTTAAAAAATCTCACCTCAGAGGCAGCCAATACAACCATTATCACAAAAATGATTTCATGGACTTCATCGCCACCCAAGGCGGAGCACACAACAGCGGTGACATCCCACGACACAGGAATCTCCACCACACAAATGTCCTCCAGAACACAACCCAAAGCCATGACTGAGTCCACTACACTCTCCCTAGATTTAAGAAATGTAACCGGGCCAATAAAATCGACCTTATACACAGGAGGAGCACACTCGTCTTCAGATGTTCCTGTGTATGAAACAAAAGTGACTTCCACTCAGGAAACCGCCCTGCTAACATCTCACCCAGAGCTCACAGGGCTGACATCATTGAGGACATCTAGTACAAGTGTCACAATGATGCAAGAGCTGTCAGTAACACCGATGTCCACCTCTACAATGACTCTACCCATGCCAGTCTCTGGCCACTCTCTGTTGTACACCTCCAGGACGACACAGCCCACCAGTCCGGCAACATACGGAAGCAGAAAAGTCCCAGTCTCATTATCTCCAGAGGTTTCTAATTTTGGTCCATTAGTAATCACACGTAAAGAGGAGAAGGGCTTGATACCTTATACAGTGTCCACGAAATACATCATTACCAGCTCCACATCTGTGCCATCTTCGCAGCACAGTGTTACATCTCCAGTCCACATGGAAACTTCATCTATATCTACAGAACATGATGGAACCATTTTCACATCAGAGGCGAGCACAACTGAACAGAGAGATCTGTCATCATCTGAGACCTCTAATGCCACGGGTCATGTCACTTCTGCTTCTCAATTGCTAGTTGTATATGAAACAGCTGCTTATCGTCCATCAGCCAAAGCCTGGCCTTCCATCACTCAGGATAAGCAATCCTCAGTGGTGTCAGGTCCAGCAGGTCCGTCATCTACTAAGCATCATCCATCAGTTATCACCACTTCATTGTCAGTGTCGTCCACTCCGCTCACATCCCACACTCCTGTTAGGGAACAGACTGTAGTGACCTCTGGAATGGGCACAAGAAAACCCCCATCAACTTCACAGAAAGAGCCCAAGTATTCCACGTGGACAGAGGCTTCACACTCGGCTCTTCAGCCCGGTCCTCGTACATCCTCTCAAGGAAAAGCCACTTATGTTCCTGTGACTCCCCTTCTTCTGACACATGCAGATGTTTCAGGGATCCAAACGGCTACCCCCTCCCCAAGTATTACTAACCGTCCCCAATACAGGCTGCCATCCATGACAGAAGCAACGTCCCCTCATCTTCTAATGACGATGTCATCAAGAATCTTCAACCAGACAGAGACTCCAGGCATCTCAGTAGAACTCACTGTGTCCTCCATGTTATCCACAAGCCAGACCTGCACTGTAAGTAGTGTGGGGTATGTAGAGCGAGGAGGCTGTTATATGGGGGTATCGATGTTCACATCTAGGCTTGGTGCTATGTAATTAATGTGAAAAATGTCTGCTCTCGTGCAAATTGCCTCTTCAGAAAAAAAGAGGACTTGAACGCTATAGCATCACCTGTTGGAAATAGCGATCCTACAAGTCACAATCAACCCTTTAACGAGTTTTGTAATATGACTTAGGATAAAAGCCAATTCAGAATCTCAATTTGCAGACACGGTGTTTCGGGCTAATGACCCTCGTCAGTGAAAAGTATGAGAGCGTGAAGCTGCAGAGCGTAAGCACCAGCTGGAGATGGCTCGGCACCGGTCCCCATCGGACACCTCAGGAAACCAGGTCTTCCAAAGTCCGGTCTGAGGACTTCCCCTTGGTAGAAAAGGACGGAGACCTAGACTCATTTCTACTTGCCTTTGAGCAGACCTGAAGAGGCAATTTGCATATTAAATTTCCCAGAGGAGCATTGCACGGTGAATAAGCCTCCTTACCTTGACAAGCCAGAGCTGGTATGGCACTCTCCACAAGGAGAAACCTTACCCCTTAGACCTCATCCAGAGCCTCTCACCTAGTCAAGTCAGTTATCATACTTTGCACTGACGAAGGCCAATAGCCCAAAACACCGTGTCTGCAAATTGAGATTTTGATTTGGTTTTTATCCTAAGTCATATTGCAAGACTCGTTAAAGGGTTGATTGTGACTTGTAGGATCGCTACTTCCAATAGGTGGCGCTATAGAGTTCAAGTCCTCTTTTTTTGAAGAGGCAATTTGCATATTAAATTTCCCAGAGGAGCATTGCACGGCGAATAAGCCTCTTTACCTTGACACGCCAAAGCTGGTATGTCACTCTCCACAACCTTACCCCTTAGACCTGCTCTCGGTGGGCAGTAGTCTGCGCTTGTAGTAGCAATCAGGCTTCCACAGACATATTTTGTGAGACTTGTATGATGTAGGCTTTGGATCCACTCATGAACTCATCTTGTCTTCCAGCCATACACGGAGAACGAATGCATTAAACATATCTGTGTAGATGGGCAATTAATCCAGGTGAATAAATCACAGCATTGTCCCTACAACGTAACACAGTACAGCTGTGGGCTCCTAGGATTCGCGGTCCAGATCAATGGAGATAAGTGCTGCCCCAAATGGGAATGTCCTTGTAAGTATTGGCGTCCTCCAGACTAATGTAGTGGCCGCAGAGGTATGATGGTAAACATAATATGTGTCAATATATTCAGGAGAGGATCCAAAATGTAGATGAGGCCTTGCTGGTGATGTTCAACCTATCTGGCACTTGAATAAGAAAAGATATATTAATCCTCCTCAGGAAAGGAAACCAGGCCGGAACAATCAGAGCACTCTTTCATAGTTACAATCCATTCACTTACGCCCAGTGAAGATGGTCATTAACAAACCAGCTTCTTCTATGAGCGCCCACCATGGATTATCATCTTTGAATATGGCCTGGAAATCCATCTTGTGCTACATGTAATGAGACAAATCTGTGTAAATTTGGAAGAAACTCACAATGCATAGAGCTCTTATTAAACTGCTGTGGTCTGTAACCTGTGGACGTGGCTGAGATCTGTAAACCTGGCTGTGGTCTGTAACCTGTGGACGTGGCTGAGATCTGTAAACCTGGCTGTGGTCTGTAACCTGTGGACGTGGCTTAGATTTGTAGACCTTGCTGTGGTCTGTAACCTGTGGATGAGGCTTAGATTTGTAGACCTGGCTGTTGTCTGTAACCTGTGGACGTGGCTTAGATTTGTAGACCTGTCTGTGGTCTGAAACCCTGTGGACGTGGCTAAGATCTGTAAACCTGGCTGTGGTCTGTAACCTGTGGACATGGCTGAGATCTGTAGACCTTGCTGTGGTCTGTAACCTGTGGACGTGGCTGAGATCTGTAGACCTTGCTGTGGCCTGTAACCTGTGGATGTGGCTTAGATCTGTAGACCTTGCTGTGGTCTGTAACCTTTGGATGTGGCTGAGATCTGTAGACTTGCTGTGGTCTGTAACCTGTGGACATGGCTGAGATCTGTAGACCTCGCTGTGGTCTGTAACCTGTGGACGTAGCAGAGATCTGTAGACCTGGCTGTGGTCTGTAACCTGTGGATGTGGCTGAGATCTGCAAACCTGGCTGTGGTCTGTAACCTGTGGACGTGGCTTAGATTTGTAGACCTGGCTGTGGTCTGTAACCTGTGGACGTGGCTGAGATCTATAAACCTGGCTGTGGTCTGTAACTGTGGATGTGGCTTAGATCTGTAGACCTGGCTGTGGTCTGTAACCTGTGGACGTGGCTTAGATTTGTAGACCTGGCTGTGGTCTGTAACCTGTGGACATGGCTGAGATCTGTAAACCTGGCTGTGGTCTGTAACCTGTGGACGTGGCTGAGATCTGTAAACCTGGCTGTGGTCTGTAACCTGTGGATGTGGCTTAGATCTGTAGACCTGGCTGTGGTCTGTAACCTGTGGACGTGGCTGAGATCTGTAGACCTGGCTATGGTCTGTAACCTGTGGACGTGGCTTAGATTTGTAGACCTGGCTGTGGTCTGTAACCTGTGGACGTGGCTGAGATCTGTAAACCTGGCTGTGGTCTGTAACCTGTGGATGTGACTGAGATCTGTAAACCTGGCTGTGGTCTGTAACCCGTGGACGTGGCTTAGATTTGTAGACCTGACTATGGTCTGTAACCTGTGGACGTGGCTAAGATCTGTAGACCTTGCTGTGGTCTGTAACCTGTGGACATGGCTGAGATCTGTAGACCTTGCTGTGGCCTGTAACCTGGGATGTGGCTTAGATCTGTAAACCTGGCTGTGGTCTGTAACCTGTGGATGTGGCTTAGATCTGTAGACCTTGCTGTGGTCTGTAACCTGTGGATGTGGCTGAGATCTGTAGACTTTGCTGTGGTCTGTAACCTGTGGACATGGCTGAGATCTGTATACCTCGCTGTGGTCTGTAACCTGTGGACGTGGCTGAGATCTGCAAACCTGGCTGTGGTCTGTAACCTGTGGACGTGGCTTAGATTTGTAGACCTGGCTGTGGTCTGTAACCTGTGGACGTGGCTGAGATCTGTAAACCTGGCTGTGGTCTGTAACCTGTGGACGTGGCTGAGATCTGTAAACCTGGCTGTGGTCTGTAACCTGTGGACGTGGCTGAGATCTGTAGACCTTGCTGTGGTCTGTAACCTGTGGACATGGCTGAGATCTGTAGACCTTGCTGTGGTCTGTAACCTGTGGACATGGCTGAGATCTGTAGACCTTGCTGTGACCTGTAACCTGTGGATGTGGCTTAGATCTGTAAACCTGGCTGTGGTCTGTAACCTGTGGATGTGGCTTAGATCTGTAGACCTTGCTGTGGTCTGTAACCTGTGGATGTGGCTGAGATCTGTAGACTTTGCTGTGGTCTGTAACCTGTGGACATGGCTGAGATCTGTAGACCTGGCTGTGGTCTGTAACCTGTGGACGTGGCTGAGACCTGTAGACCTGGCTGTGGTCTGTAACCTGTGGACGTGGCTGAGATCTGTAGACCTCGCTGTGGTCTGTAACCTGTGGATGTGGCTGAGATCTGCAAACCTGGCTGTGGTCTGTAACCTGTGGACGTGGCTGAGATCTGTAAACCTGGCTGTGGTCTGTAACCTGTGGACGTGGCTAAGATCTGTAAACCTGGCTGTGGTCTGTAACCTGTGGACGTGGCTGAGATCTGTAGACCTCGCTGTGGTCTGTAAACTGTGGATGTGGCTTAGATCTGTAGACCTCGCTGTGGTCTGTAACCTGTGGACATGGCTGAGATCTGTAGACCTCGCTGTGGTCTGTAACCTGTGGATGTGGCTGAGATCTGCAAACCTGGCTGTGGTCTGTAACCTGTGGACGTGGCTGAGATCTGTAAACCTGGCTGTGGTCTGTAACCTGTGGACGTGGCTAAGATCTGTAAACCTGGCTGTGGTCTGTAACCTGTGGATGTGGCTGAGATCTGTAGACCTTGCTGTGGTCTGTAACCTGTGGACATGGCTGAGATCTGTAGACCTTGCTGTGGTCTGTAACCTGTGGACATGGCTGAGATCTGTAGACCTTGCTGTGGTCTGTAATCTGTGGATGTGGCTTAGATCTGTAAACCTGGCTGTGGTCTGTAACCTGTGGATGTGGCTTAGATCTGTAGACCTTGCTGTGGTCTGTAACCTGTGGATGTGGCTGAGATCTGTAGACTTTGCTGTGGTCTGTAACCTGTGGACATGGCTGAGATCTGTAGATATTGCTGTGGCCTGTAACCTGTGGATGTGGCTTAGATCTGTAAACCTGGCTGTGGTCTGTAACCTGTGGATGTGGCTTAGATCTGTAGACCTTGCTGTGGTCTGTAACCTGTGGATGTGGCTGAGATCTGTAGACTTTGCTGTGGTCTGTAACCTGTGGACGTGGCTGAGATCTGTAGACCTCGCTGTGGTCTGTAACCTGTGGATGTGGCTGAGATCTGTAGACCTGGCTGTGGTCTGTAACCTGTGGATGTGGCTGAGATCTGCAAACCTGGCTGTGGTCTGTAACCTGTGGACGTGGCTGAGATCTGCAAACCTGGCTGTGGTCTGTAACCTGTGGATGTGGCTTAGATTTGTAGACCTGTCTGTGGTCTGTAACCTGTGGACGTGGCTGAGATCTGTAAACCTGGCTGTGGTCTGTAACCTGTGGATGTGGCTTAGATCTGTAGACCTGGCTGTGGTCTGTAACCTGTGGATGTGGCTTAGATCTGTAGACCTGGCTGTGGTTTGTAACCTGTGGACGTGGATTAGATTTGTAGACCTGGCAGTGGTCTGTAACCTGTGGACATGGCTGAGATCTGTAAACCTGGCTGTGGTCTGTAACCTGTGGATGTGGCTTAGATCTGTAGACCTGGCTGTGGTCTGTAACCTGTGGACGTGGCTGAGATCTGTAGACCTGGCTATGGTCTGTAACCTGTGGACGTGGCTTAGATTTGTAGACCTGGCTGTGGTCTGTAACCTGTAGACGTGGCTGAGATCTGTAAACCTGGCTGTGGTCTGTAACCTGTGGACGTGGCTGAGATCTGTAAACCTGGCTGTGGTCTGTAACCGTGGACGTGGCTTAGATTTGTAGACCTGGCTGTGGTCTGTAACCTGTGGACGTGGCTTAGATTTGTAGACCTGGCTGTGGTCTGTAACCTGTGGACGAGGCTTAGATTTGTAGACCTGGCTGTGGTCTGTAACCTGTGGACGTGGCTAAGATCTGTAGACCTTGCTGTGGTCTGTAACCTGTGGATGTGGCTGAGATCTGTAGACTTTGCTGTGGTCTGTAACCTGTGGACATGGCTGAGATCTGTATACCTCGCTGTGGTCTGTAACCTGTGGACGTGGCTGAGATCTGCAAACCTGGCTGTGGTCTGTAACCTGTGGACGTGGCTGAGATCTGTAGACCTTGCTGTGGTCTGTAACCTGTGGATGTGGCTTAGATCTGTAAACCTGGCTGTGGTCTGTAACCTGTGGATGTGGCTTAGATCTGTAGACCTTGCTGTGGTCTGTAACCTGTGGATGTGGCTGAGATCTGTAGACTTTGCTGTGGTCTGTAACCTGTGGACATGGCTGAGATCTGTAGATATTGCTGTGGGCTGTAACCTGTGGATGTGGCTTAGATCTGTAAACCTGGCTGTGGTCTGTAACCTGTGGATGTGGCTTAGATCTGTAGACCTTGCTGTGGTCTGTAACCTGTGGATGTGGCTGAGATCTGTAGACTTTGCTGTGGTCTGTAACCTGTGGACGTGGCTGAGATCTGTAGACCTCGCTGTGGTCTGTAACCTGTGGATGTGGCTGAGATCTGTAGACCTGGCTGTGGTCTGTAACCTGTGGATGTGGCTGAGATCTGCAAACCTGGCTGTGGTCTGTAACCTGTGGACGTGGCTGAGATCTGCAAACCTGGCTGTGGTCTGTAACCTGTGGACGTGGCTTAGATTTGTAGACCTGTCTGTGGTCTGTAACCTGTGGACGTGGCTGAGATCTGTAAACCTGGCTGTGGTCTGTAACCTGTGGATGTGGCTTAGATCTGTAGACCTGGCTGTGGTCTGTAACCTGTGGACGTGGCTTAGATTTGTAGACCTGGTAGTGGTCTGTAACCTGTGGACATGGCTGAGATCTGTAAACCTGGCTGTGGTCTGTAACCTGTGGATGTGGCTTAGATCTGTAGACCTGGCTGTGGTCTGTAACCTGTGGACGTGGCTGAGATCTGTAGACCTGGCTGTGGTCTGTAACCTGTGGACGTGGCTTAGATTTGTAGACCTGGCTGTGGTCTGTAACCTGTAGACGTGGCTGAGATCTGTAAACCTGGCTGTGGTCTGTAACCTGTGGACGTGGCTGAGATCTGTAAACCTGGCTGTGGTCTGTAACCCGTGGACGTGGCTTAGATTTGTAGACCTGGCTGTGGTCTGTAACCTGTGGACGTGGCTTAGATTTGTAGACCTGGCTGTGGTCTGTAACCTGTGGACGAGGCTTAGATTTGTAGACCTGGCTGTGGTCTGTAACCTGTGGACGTGGCTTAGATCTGTAGACCTTGCTGTGGTCTGTAACCTGTGGACATGGCTGAGATCTGTAGACCTTGCTGTGGCCTGTAACCTATGGATGTGGCTTAGATCTGTAAACCTGGCTGTGGTCTGTAACCTGTGGATGTGGCTTAGATCTGTAGACCTTGCTGTGGTCTGTAACCTGTGGACATGGCTGAGATCTGTAGACCTCGCTGTGGTCTGTAACCTGTGGACGTGGCTGAGATCTGTAGACCTGGCTGTGGTCTGTAACCTGTGGACGTGGCTGAGACTGAAAACCTGGCTGTGGTCTGTAACCTGTGGACGTGGCTTAGATTTGTAGACCTGGCTGTGGTCTGTAACCTGTGGACGTGGCTGAGATCTGTAAACCTGGCTATGGTCTGTAACCTGTGGATGTGGCTTAGATCTGTAGACCTGGCTGTGGTCTGTAACCTGTGGATGTGGCTTAGATCTGTAAACCTGGCTGTGGTCTGTAACCTGTGGATGTGGCTTAGATCTGTAGACCTGGCTGTGGTCTGTAACCTGTGGACGTGGCTGAGATCTGTAGACCTGGCTATGGTCTGTAACCTGTGGACGTGGCTTAGATTTGTAGCCCTGGCAGTGGTCTGTAACCTGTGGACATGGCTGAGATCTGTAAACCTGGCTGTGGTCTGTAACCTGTGGATGTGGCTTAGATCTGTAGACCTGGCTGTGGTCTGTAACCTGTGGACGTGGCTGAGATCTGTAGACCTGGCTATGGTCTGTAACCTGTGGACGTGGCTTAGATTTGTAGACCTGGCTGTGGTCTGTAACCTGTAGACGTGGCTGAGATCTGTAAACCTGGCTGTGGTCTGTAACCTGTGGACCTGGCTGAGATCTGTAAACCTGGCTGTGGTCTGTAACCCGTGGACGTGGCTTAGATTTGTAGACCTGGCTGTGGTCTGTAACCTGTGGACGTGGCTTAGATTTGTAGACCTGGCTGTGGTCTGTAACCTGTGGACGAGGCTTAGATTTGTAGACCTGGCTGTGGTCTGTAACCTGTGGACGTGGCTAAGATCTGTAGACCTTGCTGTGGTCTGTAACCTGTGGACATGGCTGAGATCTGTAGACCTTGCTGTGGCCTGTAACCTGTGGATGTGGCTGAGATCTGTAGACTTTGCTGTGGTCTGTAACCTGTGGACATGGCTGAGATCTGTAGACCTCGCTGTGGTCTGTAACCTGTGGACGTGGCTGAGATCTGTAGACCTGGCTGTGGTCTGTAACCTGTGGACGTGGCTGAGACTTGCAAACCTGGCTGTGGTCTGTAACCTGTGGACGTGGCTTAGATTTGTAGACCTGGCTGTGGTCTGTAACCTGTGGACGTGGCTGAGATCTGTAAACCTGGCTATGGTCTGTAACCTGTGGATGTGGCTTAGATCTGTAGACCTGGCTGTGGTCTGTAACCTGTGGATGTGGCTTAGATCTGTAAACCTGGCTGTGGTCTGTAACCTGTGGATGTGGCTTAGATCTGTAGACCTTGCTGTGGTCTCTAACCTGTGGATGTGGCTGAGATCTGTAGACTTTGCTGTGGTCTGTAACCTGTGGACATGGCTGAGATCTGTAGATCTTGCTGTGGCCTGTAACCTGTGGATGTGGCTTAGATCTGTAAACCTGGCTGTGGTCTGTAACCTGTGGATGTGGCTTAGATCTGTAGACCTTGCTGTGGTCTGTAACCTGTGGATGTGGCTGAGATCTGTAGACTTTGCTGTGGTCTGTAACCTGTGGACGTGGCTGAGATCTGTAGACCTCGCTGTGGTCTGTAACCTGTGGACGTGGCTGAGATCTGTAGACCTGGCTGTGGTCTGTAACCTGTGGATGTGGCTGAGATCTGCAAACCTGGCTGTGGTCTGTAACCTGTGGACGTGGCTTAGATTTGTAGACCTGGCTGTGGTCTGTAACCTGTGGACGTGGCTGAGATCTGTAAACCTGGCTGTGGTCTGTAACCTGTGGATGTGGCTTAGATCTGTAGACCTGGATGTGGTCTGTAACCTGTGGACGTGGCTTAGATTTGTAGACCTGGCTGTGGTCTGTAACCTGTGGACATGGCTGAGATCTGTAAACCTGGCTGTGGTCTGTAACCTGTGGATGTGGCTTAGATCTGTAGACCTGGCTGTGGTCTGTAACCTGTGGACGTGGCTGAGATCTGTAGACCTGGCTATGGTCTGTAACCTGTGGACGTGGCTTAGATTTGTTGACCTGGCTGTGGTCTGTAACCTGTGGACGTGGCTGAGATCTGTAAATCTGACTGTGGTCTGTAACCTGTGGATGTGGCTGAGATCTGTAAACCTGGCTGTGGTCTGTAACCCGTGGACGTGGCTTAGATTTGTAGACCTGGCTGTGGTCTGTAACCTGTGGACGTGGCTAAAATCTGTAAACCTGGCTGTGTGTCTGTAACCTGTGGATGTGGCTGAGATCTGTAAACCTGGCTGTGGTCTGTAACCTGTGGACGTGGCTGAGATCTGTAGACCTGGCTGTGGTCTGTAACCTGTGGACATGGCTGAGATCTGTAGACCTGGCTGTGGTCTGTAACCTGTGGATGTGGCTGAGATCTGTAGACCTGGCTGTGGTCTGTAACCTGTGGACATGGCTGAGATCTGTAGACCTGGCTGTGGTCTGTAACCTGTGGACGTGGCTGAGATCTGTAGACCTGGCTCGTGGTGGTGTAACATGTAACCTTATTTACCTGCATAATTATAGGCCACGGTGTGGTCTGTAACCCGTGGACATGGCTGCGGTCTGTAATGTCTGGACGTGGCTGTGATGTGTGAACGTGGCTCTGGTCTGTAATTTATGAATGTCTGTAATGGGTGGGCATGACCTCATGGTGGTGTACCATATAACCTTATTTACCAGCATAGGTATAGGCCATGGTGTGGAGTGTAACCTGTGGACGTGGCAGTGGTCTGTAACCTGTGCATGCACTTAATATGTGAAGGTTACCTGATTGTGATGGAAGATATCACAGCATTTACCTGTATAGTCATGTTCAGTAAAACTGTGGACGTGGCGTTATGTGATGTTCTTCTTTCCTCTGTCTCCTCTAGCACGTCTTTGCTCCTTCTGGTGGTGATTAGACAATCTTCTTCTTGTTCCAGGCCGCTGCTCCATACTCTCAGACTTGAGTTTTGTTACATTTGATGGCCGTTATCTCGCGCTATATAAAGAGGCATCGTACATCATGACCCTGACTGAGGACGAGTCTATAACAGTGCAGGTTTCTCGGTGCGGTCACATGGGACAGGTGAGAATCTGCAAGTTGTCATATGTATGGAGGACACAGAGTAGGGTGGTGGAAAATCATGGACACAAATTATAGAAAAATAATAGAGCAGATATTAGTGTTATCCTCCAGAAGAATGTCCATCCTGCTCTTCTTTCAGTCTTGGCAGGCATGTGGTCTGGATATACATGCTGGATGTGAGAAAGTAGCAGGGGCTTGGGGTCATAACAGGTGTGATAGGGCAGCACGGTGGTTAGCACTGCAGCCTTGCAGCGCTGGAGTCCTGGGTTCAAATCCCACCAAGGACAACATCAACAAGGAGTTTGTATTTTCTTCCCGCGTTTGCGTGGGTTTCCTCCGACACTCCGAGGACATACTGATAGGGGATCAAAATTGTGACAGTGCTGATAATGTCTGTAAAGCGCTGTGGAATTATTGGTGCTTGAGAGGGGATGTCACCCTTGCATTGAAGCATGACTTCATCATAACTTGGAAAAAAAAAAGCTAATGCTTCAATCCAACCCCTGTCCAGTTATGACCCCCTGCTGTGAACATGTAATTGAAGTGGGTTATCTGATGGAGAGCAGACACAAAGTCCTTACGAAAGGCTGGGAGTTGACACTTTTAGGGCCTATGGACATAAGGCATCAAACAATTACAAGCAGACTATTTTGAGCCAAAGTCCAGTCATGAATATTGTTTTTTGTGACAGGCATAGGTCCTATAGTTATGGGAGACATACTTTTGGTCACCGTGACAAAGTGGAAGACTCAATGCAGTTGCTTACATCACTGTGCAGTCTGGACATCAGTTCCAAATTATTATCGGTCAGATGGATAACATTATATATGCCATGTTTCCAATCTTTGGAAAGCTAAAATCATGATAGGAAATATGGCATTGATATCTCTTGCCTAGGACCTCATGGGATGAAGATATTCTTAAGATTGGGGTCCTATCATTTTTTGAGACCTAGCAGCATCCCATTGACCAGCCTCCATATGAGGTCGTCAAGGATGTGGATGTGACTTTTATCTAACAAAAGCAGCTTCTGAATTATAATCATTTTTATAATTCTACAGTTTGCTGTAGAATTGTTCTATTTTCCTAATTAGAGTGCTTCCCTCCATAAGGCCCCCTTCACACCTCCGTTTTTCATGTCTGCAAATGTAAGGATTTAAGGACCGCAAATACGGACACAGGCACACCCAGTGTATTCAATGGTGGTATGCACATGTCGCAAAACATCCCTCAAATCTGTGTGTCATCAGTGTGACACATACTGGCGCCTGGGAAAAAGCAGTACAGTTCACGCTTTCCCGGGCGCCAGGTGCTGAAGACAGCTCTGATCATTGTCACCTGGTATCCGTGAGCTCAGCGCGACCATGCAACAATGATGGGAGTTGACTTCAGCCCTTGCTGTGTACATTGTGTATAAAAATTAAATTAAAAAAATGGCGTGGGCTCCAGTGTAATTTTGATAACAAGCAGAGAGAAAGCCGACGGTTGGTGACTGATGTTATTATTCTGGGAAAGGGGACAATATCTCAAAGGATTCTCATGTCCCAGGCTAGTAATAACAGCTCACAGCTGTTTGTTTAGCCTTTACTGGTTAGTTTACAGGGGACCCCAGAAAAAAAATAACGTAGGGTCCCCCTATAAATTCTAACCAGTAAAGGCTTAACAGACAAATGTGGGTTGATATTAATAGCCTGGGAATGGGCCGGAGATATTGCCCCCCACCCTCCAGGCTACTAACATCAGCCCTCAGCCGGATCAGAAATGGCACATCCATAAGATGGGGAGTGTGATGAATATAAGGCTCCAAACAACCAATACAATGCAATAACTACAAAACATAAGAATAAACAGAATTTTCTATTGATGCCAAACTGAACAGAGACATGCATAAAAACAATGCTAAAAAGGGGCAAAAGTGGCCCCGTTATAACAGCACACTGGCCCTGTCCTAGTGCACAGAGTTAGTGGCAAATAAACAAATTCCCACAAAGACCGTAAGAAAAGGTGACATAAAGCAGATGGGGACTGCAACTGGATAAATATGATCTCGGGGCGCACAGTAATTCTAATGAAATATATGTTAGAGAGATCAGATACGATATAAATCCAGATAATACATGATCCGAAATATCATAGAGGCGTAAACCCATCAGAAATATCACGTGTGCAACCTAAATAAACATCTCTGAGCATAATTGTTTAAGAGAAAACTGAAAAAAGTGACTTTTACCCTTGGGGAAGCCTGCGTGGGGTCCTGCTCCATCCCCCTATGGCGGGGGGCATCACTGGTGGTTTGCATTTGTGTTTTATTCCTTTTCCTCTTTGAGGAGGTCATTTTTCGTTATACCTACTTAGCATTTTTCAGTTTTCTCTTGCACATGTGATATTTCTGATGGGTTCCCGCCTCTATGATATTTTGGATGTTCCTTATCATTATCTCTATTTGTGAACATCTTTAATACATAAAAAATTTTAATTTCCATTCTGCATTTCATTCCATACGTGTCACACTAAGAGAACACTTACAGCACACTGACAGTACACGAACACACGGATGGCACACAGATGTCACATACATACACGTGGATGGCACACGGACACCGACCACGGATCTCACCAGTACTGGTTTTTCCAGTTCAAAATCACCAGGACGTGTGAAGGAGGCCTAAAAGAATTGCGCCATTCCTGCGACCACAGGTTTAGTACTTTTCTTTTGTTTTCACCTTTTTATTTTATGTAATTGTATATGCTCTATTGTTTTGTCCCCTTCTGTAAAATCGTTTGTATATTTTTATAAACCATGTCTATTTTTGGATTAAATATATAAAATTTAATAGCTCTGTTCCTCTTGCTTGATAAACCACATCCCTGAAGCTTTGTGAACTTATATGTTACCAGTCACGGGTGTCCTATCGACCTGTATAAATGATTGGTGACAGCTAGTTTTTCTTGGGTTGTTTGTGGAGTCTGGTAGTGACTGTACTGGGGTGTACATATCCATACATGCACTCCATGCATTGGAATCCGAGGTGTATATATCCAGGCTCGGACTGGCCCATAGGGGAGCAGTGGAATCCCCCGGTGGGCCCCTGTGCAGATCTGGGCCCCAATATTACTGTATGGGCAGTACTTGTCGTAATTCACTTGAGTCACTCTGTACAGAAAACAGCAGCATCTCATCGTTCATTAACCAGACTGCCCAGTTTATTATTCTATAGAGTTCTAGGTAAATTTGTGAACCATGGTCGTGTAATATTTGTATGCAGATGAAAAGTGGGTCCCCAAAGTCAATGTTACTGGTGGACCCTTGGCATCCCAGTCCGACATTGTATATATCATACACTCACTGTGAGTTCCCCAGTAACCAGCCTAGTAGTAGAAGCAGCTGGGGCCTCGTCCATCACTCCTGAGCCAATTGCGTAATTCTCCTGAGGATTGGAGGCAGTGGAGTGTTGGTTCCTGACAAATTTGTGGCAGCAGCAGGATCTCTGCGAAATTCCCCGGCTGTCAAGAAGCAGGATTTGGTTGGGCGTCATAAGATGAGGGTAGAGTTGTGCTTGGAGCAGACCACTAAACGTGGTCCAGATGTGCTGTAGGTAAGAGAAGGCTTTCCATAATGGTCGTCACAAGGGCAGGGACATGGATTGTTTAGACTAACTGCCTTCTCTTTATGCACAGGTTAATGAAGACAATGTTGCCCTTTGCTTATCTATACTGGAGTTGACCTATGAAGCCAACCAAATCATCATTGATCGCTTAAGGCGGAAAGTAAGTGACGCCATCACACACATAAGAATGTCACTCAATGATGAAACTTAGATTAATGATTGTATTTTTGGTGGTTGGTAGTGGAGGTCATAGTGTTCTCTGTGGTTTTGGGCTACAGCCATTGTACGTGGAGCCAGGGTCCGTCATCTAAAAATCTCACAACATTCCATAATCGCTTAACTCACTTCATCAACAGCATGGGGGAGATTGAGATGATGAATGTTGCCCCAATATTCAACTGATGAATCTAAAGTAACCTGAGCCATGACAAAACAGTCCCAGTCGTAAAGAGAAAAAGCACCATTAGATGGCTGCTGGCATAGGATTACTAGTAGCATCTACCAACGAGTATATCACTACTGGGAAGATGGTGCCAGCGACATACTGCCGGGGTCACACTGCCGGTAAGGTGCTGTCAGCGACATACTGCCGGGAACGTGCTGCCAGGGTCACACCACCAGGAAAGTGCTGTCAGCGACATACTGCCAAGAAAGTGCTGTCAGCGACATACTGCCAAGAAAGTGCTGTCAGCGACATACTGCCAGTAAGGTGCTGTCAGCGACATACTGCCGGGAACTTGCTGCCCGGGTCACACTACTAGGAAAGTGCTGTCAGCGACATACTGCCAGGAAAGTGCTGTCAGCGACATACTGCCGGGAAGGTGCTGTCAGCGATGCACTGCCGGGAACTTGCTGCCAGGGTCACACTGTCTGTAAGGTGCTGCCAGGGTCACACTATCAGGAAAGTGCTGCCAGAGTCACACTGCCGGGAAGGTGCTGTCAGTGACATACTGCCGGGAAGGTGCTGTCAGCGACATACTGCCGGGAAGGTGCTGTCAGCGACATACTGCCAGGAAGGTGCTGTCAGCGACATACTGCCGGGAAGGTGCTGTCATTGACATACTGCCGGGAAGGTACTGTCAGCGATACACTGCCGGGAACTTGCTGCCAGGGTCACACTGTCTGTAAGGTGCTGCCAGGGTCACACTATCAGTAAAGTGCTGCCAGAGTCACACTGCCGGGAAGGTGCTGTCAGTGACATACTGCCGGGAAGGTGCTGTCAGCGACATACTGCCGGGAAGGTGCTGTCAGCGACATACTGCCGGGAAGGTGCTGTCAGCGATGCACTGCCGGGAACTTGCTGCCAGGGTCACACTGTCTGTAAGGTGCTGCCAGGGTCACACTATCAGGAAAGTCAGGGACATACTGTCAGGAAGGTGCCGCCAGCGACATACTGCCGGGAAGGTGCCGCCAACGACATACTGCCGGGAAGGTGCTGCCAGCGACATACTGCCAGTAAAGTGCTGTAAGCGACATACTACCAGGAACGTGCTGCCAGGGTGACACTGCCAGGAAGGTGCTCTCAGTGCTGTCCCCACTGCTCCCAGTACAGATCCGTGCGGTCCCTACTGCTCCTAGTACATATCCCTGTGGTCCCCACTGCTCCCAGTACAGATCCCTGCGCAGCCCACTACTCCCAGTACAGATACCTGCGCAGTCCACTACTTCTAGTACAGATCTCCGCGGTCCCCACTCCTCCCAGTACAGATCTCTGCGGTCCCCACTGCTCCCAGTACAGATCCCTGCGGTCCCCACTCCTCCCAGTACAGATCTCTGCGGTCCCCACTGCTCCCAGTGCAGATCCCTGCGGTCCCCACTGCTCCCAGTGCAGATCCCTGCTGTCCCCACTGCTCCCAGTACAGATCCCTGCGGTCCCCACTGCTCCCAGTACAGATCCCTGCGGTCCCCACTGCTCCCAGTGCAGATCCCTGCTGTCCCCACTGCTCCCAGTACAGATGCCTGCGGTCCCCACTGCTCCCAGTACAGATCCCTGCGGTCCCCACTGCTCCCAGTACAGATCCCTGCGGTCCCCACTGCTCCCAGTACAGATCCCTGCGGTCCCTACTGCTCCCAGTACAGATCTCTGCGGTCCCCACTGCTCCCAGTGCAGATCCCTGCGGTCCCCACTGCTCCCAGTACAGATGCCTGCGGTCCCCACTGCTCCCAGTACAGATCCCTGCGGTCCCCACTGCTCCCAGTACAGATCCCTGCGGTCCCCACTGCTCCCAGTACAGATGCCTGCGGTCCCCACTGCTCCCAGTACAGATGCCTGCGGTTCCCACTGCTCCCAGTACAGATCCCTGTGGTCCCCACTGCTCCCAGTACAGATCCTTGTGGTCCCCACTGCTTCCAGTACAGATGCTTGTGGTCTCCACTGCTCCCAGTACAGATCCTTGCGGTTCCCACTGCTCCCAATTCAGATCCCTGCGGTCCTCACTGCTCCCAGTACAGATCCTTGCGGTTCCCACTGCTCCCAGTACAGATCCTTGCGGTTCCCACTGTTCCCAGTACAGATCCTTGCGGTTCCCACTGCTCCCAGTACAGATCCTTGCGGTTCCCACTGCTCCCGGTACAGATCCTTGCGGTTCCCACTGCTCCCGGTACAGATCCTTGCGGTTCCCACTGCTCCCGGTACAGATCCCTGCGGTCTCCACTGCTCCCGGTACAGATCCTTGCGGTTCCCACTGCTCCCGGTACAGATCCTTGCGGTTCCCACTGCTCCCGGTACAGATCCCTGCGGTCTCCACTGCTCCCGGTACAGATCCTTGCGGTCTCCACTGCTCCCGGTACAGATCCTTGCGGTTCCCACTGCTCCCGGTACAGATTCCTGCGGTCTCCACTGCTCCCGGTACAGATCCTTGCGGTCTCCACTGCTCCCGGTACAGATCCTTGCGGTTCCCACTGCTCCCGGTACAGATCCTTGCGGTTCCCACTGATCCCGGTACAGATCCTTGCGGTTCCCACTGCTCCTGGTACAGATCCCTGCGGTCTCCACTGCTCCTGGTACAGATCCTTGCGGTTCCCACTGCTCCCGGTACAGATCCTTGCGGTTCCCACTGCTCCCGGTACAGATCCCTGCGGTCTCCACTGCTCCCGGTTCAGATCCTTGCGGTCTCCACTACTCCCGGTACAGATCCTTGCGGTTCCCACTGCTCCCGGTACAGATCCCTGCGGTCTCCACTGCTCCCGGTACAGATCCTTACAGTCTCCACTGCTCCCGTACAGATCCCTGCGGTTCCCACTGCTCCCGGTACAGATCCCTGCGGTCTCCACTGCTCCCGGTACAGATCCTTGCGGTTCCCACTCCTCCCGGTACAGATCCCTGCGGTCCCCACTGCTCCCAGTACAGATGCCTGCGGTCTCCACTGCTCCCAATACAGATCCCTGCGGTTCCCACTCCTCCCAGTACAGATCCCTGCGGTCTCCACTGCTCCCAGTACAGATGCCTGCGGTCTCCACTGCTCCCAGTACAGATCCTTGCGGTTCCCACTCCTCCCAGTACAGATCCCTGCGGTCTCCACTGCTCCCAGTACAGATCTTTGCGGTCCCCACTGCTCCCAGTACAGATCCTTGCGGTTCCCACTGCTCCCGGTACAGATCCCTGTCGTTCCCACTGCTCCCGGTACAGATCCTTGCGGTTCCCACTGCTCCCGGTACAGATCCTTGCGGTCCCCACTGCTCCCGGTATAGATCCCTGCGGTCTCCACTGCTCCCGGTACAGATCCTTGCAGTCCCCACTGCTCCCGGTACAGATCCCTGCGGTTCCCACTGCTCCCGGTACAGATTCTTGCGGTTCCCACTGCTCCCAGTACAGATCCTTGCTGTTCCACTGCTCCCGGTACAGATCCCTGCGGTTCCCACTGCTCCCGGTACAGATCCCTGTGGTCTCCACTGCTCCCAGTACAGATGCCTGCGGTTTCCACTGCTCCCAGTACAGATCCTTGCGGTCCCCACTGCTCCCAGTACAGAACCTTGCGGTTCCCACTGCTCCCGGTACAGATCCCTGCGGTTCCCACTGCTCCCGGTACAGATCCTTGCGGTTCCCACTGCTCCCGGTACAGATCCTTGCGGTCCCCACTGCTCCCAGTACAGATCCCTGCGGTTCCCACTGCTCCCAGTACAGATCCTTGCGGTCCCCACTGCTGACTATCTCCCATTTAGAGAATGTACCATTTTTGACAATTCTTTGTTTTCTGTCATTTAACCAATTCCCGTACCCATCTGCATATAGTTTCCCCCAGTCCTTGCTTCTGTAGCTTCAGTATAAGGCTGTTATGTGATGTAGGATCATAGTCCAGATAAATCACATCAGCCGCACGACCAACATCCAGATCTGCACTTACCTCCTCATAGAAACCCAACATGTTGTCAGTAGAAATGAGCGAACTTGTCGAAAAACGTTTGCCAATCTCAAATTTGGCATGAATGTAGCACATTCGGATTCGTGTTCGCTTTCACGATAATTTTTACTCAAAGTAAAAAATGTGGTCACAGTTCGGTAAATCATCACATTTCCATTAATGATTTTGTTATCGCTTTGGCTTGGATAGTGGTGCTGTATGACGAGTGGGGTGGACGGGGGGATGTGTTTGATGAGGGAAGGGGGTGTGGAGAGGTCAGAGGAGCATGTATAGAGGTTACTGTAGCTGCGACCTTTATTTTTTTTAACTTAACTTTATGTATGTTGATTCCGACAACCAATCAGGGTGCAGAAACCATCCACAACATCATGACACAATGTCTTCTGGATTGGCTGCCGAACTCATGTCCCTGGCCATATAGAAAGTGGACATCTTGTTTTGTTTGCACCATTATCTCAGTGTCGCAGTGCAGAAGTCACTCCTGCGCTAGTGCTGCTGCTGAAAGTGAAACCTATATGAAATCGATCTTCCAGCATCAATGTAAGGTTCTTTGTCTCTGTTGACATGTTCCTTGAAACTCAGTTTTCCGTCGGCCATTTTGCTTTCTGTCTTTCTGCAGCTCTTGCCCTCAGTTAATATGGAGTTTCCAGTTTTCATGTTCCCGCCCTGATTCTTCCCTCTTGCTTCTTAAGCAGCCTCAGCTGAACAATCAGTGCTCCTGAATCAAGCCTCAGTCAGTCTGTGACCTGACTCCTGGAAGCCTTGGACTTGTACTCCAGCTATTCCCTACTGAGGAACCTTGGAACACTTTTGGACTCTGGAAACCTGCTGTTTGGTGAATCCATGTTTGCAGAGGAATGACGGTACAGAGAAGAGATCCTGAACCTGCTTTGGAGATTTATTGTAGTGCTTGAAGTTACTCTGGCCTGCTGTGTCTCCTGTCGCTGTTCCTGCAAACTGTGTGAACTTTTCAGCATGCTTGTATGAAGTAATACAAGTCATTTCATTTCAACCTATGTCTCCTGTGTTTTCCTCGCACCCAAGCACAAGACGCTATAGGAACTGTACACTATACATGACAAGATTCAGGAGCCAATGTTTAGTGTCTGCTGGGTCTGGGAAAGCCGTGTCTGCTGTGACTGTGGATATCAGATGTCCGTTTAATACCTTATGTGATGACAGTGGTTGTGACTTCTCACAACCATTCCAGGTGAGCGCATTCCCTTAAATGTTACTCTGGAGTGTTACCACAGGTAAACACTATTGTTTTTTTTTTTTTTTTCCTTTCCTCTTCTCCTTCCAGCACTTCTGCCTTAAAAGATCTGGAAGATGGAGGCCCGCATAAAGGAACTTTGCGGAGTGACTGATACAATCCTTTCAGATGTACAGACTTTAAAAACCCGTTTTGCAAGCCTACAGGACCTCACTAATCATAATTTGCAAGTGTTTGGACAGACTACCCAGGAATTGCGAGCCAGGATTGAGGCTCTAGAGGAACGAGCCCAGGCTCCTGCCATAACCCCAAGTTCTGGGATCCCCAAATTACCTCCTTTTCGTTTTGGCGGTGAACGTGAGAAATTCAGGGGATTTATTAATCAATGCAATTTATTTTTCTCTGCACATGCTTCACAATTTCCCACTGAACGATCCAAAGTGCTTACTATAATCATGTTGCTTACCAATAAGGCTTTGATGTGGGCAAACCCTCTGATTGAGACTGAGGATGATTGTTTGAATCACCTTGATGCTTTTATTTCAGCCATGGGGCAGGTGTTTGATGACCCCAATCGAGGTGCAACAGCTGAAGCAGCCATGTTAACTTTGCGCCAAGGTAAGCGTTCAGTAGCCGATTATGCCCTGGATTTCAGGAGATGGGCTCTTGATACCACTTGGGACACTTCCGCTAAAAAATCTATTTTTCGGAAAGGGTTGTCTCCACTGATTAAGGATGAACTTGCTTGTGCCGACCCTCCACTGCGTTAGGTGACTTTATTAACTATTGTATCCGTATTGATGCTCGTCTGACTGAACGCAGACAAGAGAGATGGTTCGAAAATAATCGCACTAACCTTTTACTACCTCCCTCCTCAGCTAAGGAACCTTTGAGTAGGATCACAAGGGAATAGCTGGAGTACAAGTCCAAGGCTTCCAGGAGTCAGGTCACAGACTGACTGAGGCTTGATTCAGGAGCACTGATTGTTCAGCTGAGGCTGCTTAAGAAGCAAGAGGGAAGAATCAGGGCGGGAACATGAAAACTGGAAACTCCATATTAACTGAGGGCAAGAGCTGCAGAAAAACAGAAAGCAAAATGGCCGATGGAAAACTGAGTTTCAAGGAACATGTCAACAGAGACAAAGAACCTTACATTACTCCCCCCTTAGGGACAACCTCCGGATGACCTCAGACCAGGCTTGTCAGGGTACCTCTGATGAAACTGGCGGAGCAGGCGAGGAGCATTTACATTATTGACTGGTTCCCATGAGTTGTCCTCCACTGGGTAGCCCTGCCATTTAATCAAATATTGCAACTGATTTCTGTACAACCTGGAATCTAGAATCTTTTCCAGCATAAATTCTTCCTGACCATCGACCAGCACTGGGTCAGGGCAAGGAGAAGAACGTCCAGGAAACGTATTGGGTGTTGCCGCCTTCAAGGAATGGAGACACCTTCTTCAGGGAGCTGCACAGCAAATAGTCGTCCTGACAGACCATCGTAACCTTGAATTTATCAGGTCGGCTAAGTGCCTCACACCTCGCCAGGCTCGCTGGAATCTTTTCCTAAACCAATTTAATTTTGTCATTTCTTATAGACCAGGATCGCGCAATGGAAAGGCTGATGCACTCTCTAGGATTCATTCAGCAGAGACCCGTCCACTTACTCCTCCTAAGACTATTCTTCCTGACTCTAGATTCCTGGGAGTGATTCATAATCAAGACCTACTTAAGGACATCAAGGAAGCATACCATGCGGATTCTTTGTTGGCTCAACCCCCAAGGGACGTAAGTCTTGTCTTTAAGAATGGTGTGTGGATTCAGGGACAACGTCTGTATATACCTGAAACAGTCAGATTGAGAGTATTGCAACTCATCCACGATTCCAAGATAGCCGGGCATAGGGGAATTCTAAAGACACAAGAATTTCTTTCTCGTTTCTTTTGGTGGCCCACTTACAGGAAAGATGTCTTAAACTATGTCACTTCATGTGAAGTCTGTGCAAGATGCAAAACACCTCGCTCCTCACCAACTGGTCTGTTGCAACCTCTTCCCACCCCGTCCCGCCCGTGGGGATCCATTTCTATGGACTTCATTGTGGAGTTACCAACCTCTCAAGGGAAGAACACCATTCTAGTGGTGGTTGACCGTCTAACAAAGGCAGCTCATTTTATTCCTTGTGTCGGCTTACCCACTGCAAAACAGACATCGGACTTGATGATTAAGAATGTGTTTCGCTTACATGGAGTACCGGATGAGGTCATTTCGGATCGAGGGGTGCAATTCACTTCTAGGTTTTGGCAAAATTTCTGTGCAGCATTGGACATTAAAGTAAACCTTTCTTCTGCTTTTCATCCCCAGACTAATGGACAGACCGAACGAACCAATCAGACCCTGGAGCAGTATCTCCGCTGTTTTATCTGCCACCTACAGGATGATTGGGTGGATCTACTTCCACTGGCTGAGTTCTCTTATAACAACTCTCAGAGCGCCTCCACTAAGCAGTCTCCTTTTTACTCCAATCTAGGTTATCATCCTAACATTCTTCCTCGATTTCCCATAGATACGCCCTTGCCGGCAGTGGCTGAAAGAATCACTTCTTTACAAAAGAATATGGATCTTCTAAAGGAAAATATAGAATTGGCTCAGGAAAGGTACAAGAAAGCAGCAGATAAATTTCGTAAACCTGCACCAGCTTTCAAGGTAGGAGATTTGGTCTGGCTGTCAACCAGAAATCTTAAATTAAAGATTCCATCGTCTAAATTGGGACATAAGTACATTGGACCTTATAAGATCAATAAGATTATAAGTGCTGTTGCTTGTCGTCTTCAACTGCCCAGAACTATGAGAATCCACCCTGTCTTTCATGTATCCCTACTAAAGGCTGCAACACCCAATACGTTTCCTGGACGTTCTTCTCCTTGCCCTGACCCAGTGCTGGTCGATGGTCAGGAAGAATTTATGGTGGAAAGGATTCTAGATTCCAGGTTGTACAGAAATCAGTTGCAATATTTGATTAAATGGCAGGGCTACCCAGTGGAGGACAACTCATGGGAACCAGTCAATAATGTAAATGCTCCTCGCCTGCTCCGCCAGTTTCATCAGAGGTACCCTGACAAGCCTGGTCTGAGGTCATCCGGAGGTTGTCCCTAAGGGGGGAGTAATGTAAGGTTCTTTGTCTCTGTTGACATGTTCCTTGAAACTCAGTTTTCCGTCGGCCAGTTTGCTTTCTGTCTTTCTGCAGCTCTTGCCCTCAGTTAATATGGAGTTTCCAGTTTTCATGTTCCCGCCCTGATTCTTCCCTCTTGCTTCTTAAGCAGCCTCAGCTGGACAATCAGTGCTCCTGAATCAAGCCTCAGTCAGTCTGTGACCTGACTCCTGGAAGCCTTGGACTTGTACTCCAGCTATTCCCTACTGAGGAACCTTGGAACACTTTTGGACTCTGGAAACCTGCTGTCTGGTGAATCCATGTTTGCAGAGGAATTACGGTACAGAGAAGAGATCCTGAACCTGCTTTGGAGATTTATTGTAGTGCTTGAAGTTACTCTGGCCTGCTGTGTCTCCTGTCGCTGTTTCTGCAAACTGTGTGAACTTTTCAGCATGCTTGTATGAAGTAATACAAGTCATTTCATTTCAACCTATGTCTCCTGTGTTTTCTCGCACCCAAGCACAAGACGCTATAGGAACTGTACACTATACATGACAATCAAAGTAGATTGTGCAAAACCTGTGTGGCCGTCTCTGAAGGCCCCATTAGCTACTCCAAATCGTTTGTGATAAAACCGTGTTTCAGCGACAAATCAGAAGGACAGATTTCCACTTAAACATCGTTGGGTATAACAGTGTTGTTTAGACGCACTATCTAAGAACATAAATAGTGATTGTTCATTTAGTGACAGGTGACTGACATCTGTGGGCCTAAGGTTATGAAACAGCAGGGTACAGGAGGGGAAGGGTACATACAACATGTGTGGGAAAAGGCGAGGTCGTGGTGGAAGGGGGAATAGGCTTGGTGTTCATTGTGTATGTGGGTTAGGTGTTAATGTGAATGAAAGCTCAACAGAACAAACAACGTCTCGTCCTATCCAAAGACCACTGACAACATCTGTTACTGGACGGGCTACTCCACTCTCTTTCTTTTGCAACTTTACTGTGGTACGTCTCAGAAAGAGCATGTGCTATAGTGAATGGCAAGTGCTGCATCAAGCTGCCTCTCCTCCTCTTCCTCCACCTCAACATTACACACAGTACAATCCTCAGAGGTGGCACCCCAATCACCCTTGTTTCCCCCCGTGTCAAAAGTTTCCAAACATCCAAGCAACATTTCTGCCCAAAAGGGCCTTTTTCAAGCCAGGAAGAGGTGGAGCCCATCTTTTCTGGTGTATAAAAAACCACAATCGAGTACAATGCACTTCATGGCTGCAATTTTTATTGTACGTCTGACTTGAAAAAGCCCCTTTTGGGCCGAAACATTGCTTCACTTGTCTACCTCAATTGTATTTCACCATGTGATTTTTAAGGATGGAATAATGGAATAAAGGTTATATTGTATTCCCATTTTCTCTGATACCTTTGAATCTTGGATTTTCTATTTCTTTGGACCTTGTGGGGGGACTAACTGAGTCAGCATGGAGCCACTAGTAGTGCATGAGGACTCTTTGACTCTAGAGGATGGGGCAGATGTATCTGGAGTTCAATATCAATACCTTCAGGGGGATTGGACTCTTTTGCATTTTGGTCTTCAAAAATGGAAGAGTGGCCTGAGCTCACCTGTCACTCCTTGGAGCTTTTGTCATTCCCAGCAGTCAGCATTCTCTCAGAACGTGTCTTCAGTGCTGCTGGTGGTGTCCTGACGGTTCAGCGCATCCGGCTGTCTCCTGAAGGTGTAGATCATCTAATTTTCATCAAAATGAACAAGTCATGGATCTCCAATGACTTTTGCACCTGAGTCACAGACTGGGCGTTGGTGTGGTTTTTACTGTCATGTATTTGTGATGGAAATATATATGTATTTCATCTAGATCTCACTTTCATGTATACTCCTATATACTCATATATACTCTGTCACGCTCACGCCCTGACTGGTGGGCATGAGCCAGGGGGTTGTGGCCCCACTGTGCCACAAACCAGACTACCCCGGAAGGGGCATGATTAGGACAGCTGCCTCGGTTTTCACTGGAGCCTCTGATGGTGAGGTCAGGCTTGTACAGCAGTGTTGTGAATGGACTTGAAATGAGTTCTGAGCAGAGGCTCCCTCTGGTGGTTACAAGCGGTACTGGACTGTCCAGTGAAGATTGTGAGGATTGGGAATCAGGTGTTACTGACTGGTCTTATTTAAGGGAGTCGCCTTCCCATCAGGGTTGCCGGTGATCAATTGTTCTGGTCTCAATCCTTGATTCCTGTTTCCCTTGTAGCCTGCTGTGTCGTGTCTGCATCTCCTGCTAACAGATAAGACATTTTCTTCTTTTTGTTTTTGTGCTTGATTTTTGCATTTTGTCCTGCACTTCTGTGGGGGCCTTCAGGGTCCCCTCCGGGGGCTTTTGCCCTCTCAGTTTAGTTCAGCCACTGATGTTTTGTACATTTGTTTTTTCCAGTTTTTTCAGTGGCTGCTGTTTTGATTTTGTTACACCAGAGAACTAATTTAGGTGGTAGAGGTCGTGTGATCTCAGGTGTTTTTGAAATTAGTAGAGTTGGTGCTTTTCAGGGTTTTTTGGGATTGCAGTAAGTGCCCTTCCTATCCTTTTCTATTTAGATAGTTTGGGCCCCAACGTTTGCTCTTACTATTTTCTGTCTGTGTCAGTATTTCTTCTTGTCTAACCGCCATTACATGTTTGGGGGCTTTCTATGTTCTTTGGGGATCTGCTCCGGGGCAGATAGCTTTCCTCTTTCTATCTTTAGGTATAGTTAGTTTCTCAGGCTGTGACGAGGCGTCTAGGACCAACGTAGGAACGCTCCACGGCTGCCTCTAGTTGTGGTGGTTAGTCAGGGTACTGCAATCTCATAGATTCCAACTGCTCTGGTGTATTGCCTTTTTACCTGCACTCCTCAGTTACCAAATCATAACAGTATCACCGGCCATAACTGAAAATTATATGGTACTCACAGAAGGGAAAAATATTGTGAAAGAAAAAAAAAAAAAAAAAAAAAAAAAGGTTGTCAGAGTTGTCTGAGATATTTTTCTGTTTGTTGCATTTTTTTTTTTTTCCCTCTGTATCTTTGGGTGCTGGGGAGGATTTTTTCTCTCAATGGAGTTTGCACAGTTGTCTGGCCGTGTGGATCAGCTTGCCACTGAGGTTCAGAGTATTGCTACCTATCTTGCTAGGTTGCCTGTTGTGGAACCTAGGATTCCCATGCCAGATTTGTTTTTGGGGGATCGAGCCAAGTCTCTGAATTTCAAAAATAATTGTAAATTGTTTTTTACCTTAAAATCTAAGTCCTCAGGAAACGCAGCGCAGCAGGTTCAAATTGTCATCTCTCTCCTGCGCGGCGATCCTCAGGATTGGGCTTTTTCCCTGACACCTGGGGATCCTGTTTTGAATGATGTTGATGCATTTTTTCAGGCCTTGGGGTTATTGTACGATGAGCCTAATGTCACTGATCAAGCTGAAAAAGCCTTGTTGGCATTAAATCAGGGGCTTGATGACGCTGAGTTATACTGTCAGAGATTCCGTAGGTGGGCAGTCCTGACCAAATGGAATGACGACGCTTTGGCAGCCCTTTTCCGGAAGGGTCTGTCAGATAATGTAAAGGATGTTATGGTGGGATTCCCTGTCCCCTCTGGTCTCAATGATTCTATGTCATTAGCGATTCAAATTGACAGACGTTTGCGTGAGCGTAGAGGTATGCGTGGAATAGTGTTGCATTGTGAACCAGCTTCTGAAACCATGCAGTGTGATAGAGTGGCTTCTGGGGCACAGCGTCATGAGTTTTGAAAGCGCAATGGGTTATGTTTCTACTGTGGTGATGCATCTCATGCTATTTCAGTCTGCCCTAAGCGGGGAAGACGTTTTGCACGCTCAGTTGTCTTGGGTAGTGTTCAGACTAAATTTTTGTTGACTGTTACCCTGATTTGCTCCCTGTCCACATTTTCTGCTCAGGCTTTCGTTGATTCGGGAGCAGCTATTAACCTGATGGATTTTGATTTTGCTAAACGTTGTGGGTTTCCCTTGATACCCTACAGAAGTCTATTCCCCTACTGGGGATCGATTCTACCCCTTTGGCTGAGAATAAACCTCAGTTCTCTACTCAGGTGATAATGAGGGTTGAACCTGATCATCAGGAGAGTTGCAAATTTTTGGTGCTGTATAATCTGCATGACATTATCGTACTGGGTTTCCCTTGGTTACAGTCTCATAATCCTGTTTTGGATTGGAAATCTGTGTCTGTAACCAGTTGGGGCTGCCAATGTGTTAATACCAACACTCCTGTTTTTTCTGCCTCCCCCCAGGCTCAGGATGTTCCTGACTTTTTGACAGATTTTTCTGATGTGTTTAGCGAAAGTAAATCTGCATCCTTGCCCCCCCATAGGAGCTATGACTGCGCTATTGAATTAGTGCCTGGTAGTAAATTCCCTAAAGGTTGCCTTTTTAACTTGTCTGTACCTGAACATGACGCTATGCGGTCTTATATCAAGGAGTCATTGGAGAAGGGTCATATCAGACCATCCTCTTCACCCTTGGGTGCCGTTTTTTTCTTTGTGGCCAAAAAGGATGGTTCATTAAGGCCGTGTATTGATTATCGTCTCTTGAACAATATCACTGTGAAATATCAATATCCGTTACCCTTGATTTCTGACCTGTTTTCCAGGGTGAAAAGTGCTACTTGGTTTACCAAGCTTGACCTCAGGGGGGCATATAACCTTATTCGCATTAAGCACGGGGATGAATGGAAGACGGCATTTAATACCCCAGAGGGGCATTTTGAGTACCTAGTGATGCCCTTTGGGCTCACTAATGCTCCTTCTGTCTTCCAGTCCTTCATGAATGACATTTTCAGGGATTTTGTGGATAAATTTCTGATTGTTTATTTGGATGATATCTTGATTTTTTCCAATGACTGGGACTCTCATGTGAAACATGTTCGGACTGTGTTCCAGATTTTGAGAGAGAATGCTCTGTATGTGAAGGGATCAAAGTGTCTTTTTGGCGTACAGAGGATCTCATTTCTGGGATTCATTTTGTCCCCATCTGTTATTGAAATGGACCCGGTCAAGGTTCAGGCCATCTGTGATTGGGTCCAACCTACTTCATTAAAGGCTCTTCAAAGATTCTTGGGTTTTGCCAATTTTTATCGTAAATTTATTGGTAATTTCTCTGTTATTGTTAAAACATTGACTGATTTGACCAAAAAGGGTTCTGATGTGGTGAATTGGCCTCCTGAGGCAGTCTCTGCGTTTCAGGAACTTAAGCAGAGATTCACTTCTGCTCCTGTTCTACGGCAGCCTGATGTTTCTCTGCCTTTTCAGGTGGAGGTTGATGCCTCTGAAATTGGGGCAGGTGCCGTTTTGTCCCAAAGAGATCCAGAGACCTCTAAAAGTAACCCTTGTGCCTTTTTCTCTCGAAAATTTTCTCCAACTGAACGTAATTATGACGTGGGTAATCGGGAGTTATTGGCCATGAAGTGGGCTTTTGAAGAGTGGAGACATTGGCTGGAGGGAGCCAAACATCAGGTGGTGGTCCTCACGGACCATAAGAATCTGGTTTATCTGGAATCAGCCAAGCGACTTAATCCTAGACAGGCCAGGTGGGCCTTGTTTTTCACACGTTTTAATTTTGTGGTTTCCTTTCTTCCTGGCACTAAGAATGTTAAGGCGGATGCCCTCTCGAGGAGTTTCCTTGCGGACTCTCCTGAGTTATCTGATCCTGCTGTTATTTTGAAAGAGGGTGTAGTTCTTTCCGCCATCTCGCCCAATTTGAGACTGGCTCTGGAAGGGTGTCAGGAGGATAAACCCGAGCGCTGCCCTATTGGGAAATTGTTTGTCCCAGACCGGTGGAAAAAGAGTGTGATGTCTGAGATTCATTGTTCCGCGTTGGCCGGTCATCCCGGAATTTTTGGTACCAGAGACTTGGTTAGTCGGTCCTTTTGGTGGCCTACTTTGTCTCGTGACGTCAGGGAATTTGTGCAGTCCTGCGGGACTTGCTCTCGCTCCAAGCCTTGCTCTCGCTCTAGTGGTTTGTTGATGCCATTGCCTGTGCCCAAGAGACCATGGACCCATATCTCTATGGATTTCATTTCCGACCTCCCTGTTTCTCAGAGAATGACCGTTATCTGGGTGATTTGTGATAGGTTTTCCAAAATGATACATCTTGTGCCATTACCTAAGTTGCCTTCCTCCTCTGAATTGGTGCCTTTGTTCCTTCAGCACGTGGTTCGGTTACACGGCATTCCTGAGAACATTGTGTCTGACAGAGGAGTCCAGTTTGTTTCCAGATTTTGGAGGACTTTTTGTTCTAAACTTGGTGTTCAATTGTCTTTCTCCTCGGCTTTTCATCCTCAGACCAATGGACAAACTGAGAGAACAAACCAGACATTGGAGACTTATCTGAGATGCTTTGTGTCTGCTGATCAGGATGACTGGGTCTCTTTTTTGCCTTTGGCTGAGTTTGCTCTTAATAATAGGGCTAGCTCTGCCACTTTGATGTCTCCATTTTTCTGCAATTTTGGGTTTCACCCTCGATTTTCTTCAGGACAGACAGAGGCTTCTGTCTGTCCAGGTGTTGACTCTGTTGTGGAGCGTATGCAGCAGATTTGGGACCAGGTAGTGGAGAGGTTGTCCCTCTCTCAGGAGAGGGCCCAGCGGTTTGCCAACCGGCATAGGACTGATGGTCCTCGGTTTGAAGTGGGGGACTTGGTCTGGTTGTCCTCAAGAAATATCCCTATGAGAGTTGCATCTCCTAAGTTTAAGCCTAGGTTCATTGGACCTTATAAGATCATGGAGATTCTTAATCCTGTTTCCTTTCGTTTACTTCTTCCAAGGACATTTAAGATCCATAACGTGTTCCACAAGTCCTTATTGAAGAGGTTTGTCGAGCCAGTGGTTCCTATGGCTGTGCCTCCTGACCCTGTTTTGGTTGAGGGCAATCTGGAGTATGTGGTTGAGAAAATATTGAATTCTCGTTTTTCTAGACGGAAACTCCAGTATTTGGTTAAGTGGAGAGGTTATGGTCAGGAGGACAATTCTTGGGTGTTTGCTTCGGACATCCATGCTAGGAGACTCATCCGTGCGTATCACAGAGCTCATCATGACCGACCTGGTTGCTCAAATGAGGGTTTGGTGACCTCTCCTCAAGGGGGGGGTACTGTTGTGAATACGCTAGAGATGAATTCTGAGCAGAAGCTCCCTCTGGTGGTTACAAACAGTACTGAACTATCCAATGAAGATTGTGAAGATTGGCGATCAGGTGTTACTGACTGGTCTTATATAAGGGAGGTTCCCTCCCATCAGGGTTGCCGGTGATCAATTGTTCTGGTCTCATCTTTGATTCCTGTTACTTTGAAGCTTGCTGTTTCGTGCCTGCATCTTCTGCTAACAGATAAGTCATTTTCTTCTTTTAGTTTTTTGTGCTTGCTTTTTGCATTTTGTCCTGCACTTCTGTGGGGGTCTGCCGGGTCCCCTCCGGGGGCTTGTGCTCCTCTCAGTTTAGTTCAGCCACTGTTGTTTGTTCATTTGCCTTTTCCAGTGGCTGCTGTTTAGTTTTTGTTACACCAGAGAACTAATTTAGGTGGTAGAGGTCGTGTGATCTCAGGTGTTTTTGTAATTAGTAGAGTTGGTACTTTTCAGGGTTTTTTGGGATTGCAGTAAGTGACCTTCCTATCCTTTTCTATTTAGGAAGTTTGGGCCCCAACGTTTGCTCATACTATTTTCTGTCTTTGTCTGTATTTCTTCTTGTCTAACCGCCATTACATGTTTAGGGGCTTTCTATGTTCTTTGGGAATCTGCTCCGGGGCAGATAGTTTTCCTCTTTCTGTCTTTAGGTGTAGTTAGCTTCTCAGGCTGTGACGAGGCGTCTAGGACCAACGTAGGTACGCTCCACGGCTGCCTTTAGTTGTGGTGGTTAGTCAGGGTACTGCAATCCCATAGATTCCAACCTCTCTGGTGTATTTCCTTTTTTGCTTGCTCTCCTCAGCTACCAAATCATAATAGCCATTCCTGGGCCTGCTGTAGTGATTCTAGTCCTGGGCCTGCTGTAGTAATTCTAGTTCTGGGCCTGCTGTAGTGATTCCACTCCTGAGCCTTTAGTAGTGATGCCATTCCTGGGCCTGCTGTAGTGATTCTAGTCCTGGGCCTGCTGTATTAATTCTAGTTCTGGGCCTGCTGTAGTGATTCCACTCCTGAGCCTGAGGTAGTGATGCCATTCCTGGGCCTGCTGTAGTGATTCTAGTCCTGGGCCTGCTGTAGTGATTCTAGTCCTGGACCTGCTGTATTGATTTTAGTCCTGGTCCTGCTGTACTAATTCTAGTTCTGGGCCTGCTATAGTGATTCCACTCCTGAGCCTGAGGTAGTGATGCCATTCCTGGGCCTGCTGTAGTGATTCTAGTCCTGGGCCTGCTGTAGTGATTCTACTCCTGGACCTGCTGTAGTGATCCCAGTCCCATTCCTACAGTAGTGATGCCATTCCAGGGCCTGATGTAATGATTCTAGTCCTGGGCCTGCTGTAGTGATTCCAGTCTTGAGCCCGCTGTAGTGATCCTTGGCTTACTGTAGCTATCCCAGTCCTGGGCCCGCTGTAGAAATCCCTATCTTGGGCCCGCTGTAGTGATCCCAGTCCTGGGCCTGCTGGTTGTGGTTCAAGTCCTGGGTCTCTTGTAGTAATCCCTGTACTGGGACTGCTGTATTGATCCTAGTATTTTACCTGCTGTAGTGATCCCAGTCCTGGGCCTCCTGTTATGAACCCAGTCTTGGTCCTGCTGTAGGGATCATGGTCCTTGGCCTGTTGTAGTGATCCCACTCCTGTGCCTGGGGTAGTGATACCATTCCTGGGCCTGCTGTAGTGATCCCAGTCTTGAGCCCGCTGTAGTGATCCTTGGCTTACTGTAGTTATCCTAGTCCTGGGCTCGCTGTAGAAATCCCTATCTTGGGCCCGCTGTAGTGATCCCAGTCCTGGACCCGCTGTAGAAATTCTTATCTTAGGCCCACTGTAGTGATCCCAGTCCTGGGCCTGCTGGTTGTGGTCCAAGTCCTGGGTATCTTGTAGTGATCCCAGTCCTGGACCTCTTGTAGTGATCCCAGTCCTGTGTCTGCTGTTGTGATTCTAGTCCTGGGCCAGCAGTAGTGATCCCATTCCTGGGGGTGTGGTAGTAATCCTAGTCCTGGACCCACTGTAGTGATCCTATTCCTAGGCCCGTTAGTAGTGATCCCAGTTCTGGTCCTGCTGTAGTAATTCTAGTCCTGGTCCTGCTGTAGTAATTCTAGTTCTGGGCCTGATGTAGTGATCCCAGTCTTGAGACCGCTGTAGTGATCCTTGGCTTACTGTAGTGATCCCAGTCCTGGACCCGCTGTAGAAATCCTTATTTTGGGCCCGCTGTAGTGATCCCAGTCCTGGGCCTGCTGGTTGTGGTCCAAGTCCTGGGTCTCTTGTAGTGATCCCAGTCCTGGCCCGCTGTAGAAATCCCAGTTCTGGGACTGCTGTATTGATCCTAGTACTTTACCTGCTGTAGTGATCCCAGTCCTGGGCCTCCTGTTATGAACCCAGTCTTGGTCCTGCTGTAGGAATCATGGTCCTTGGCCTGCTGTAGTGATTCTAGTCCTGGACCTGCTGTAGTGATCACAGTCCCGTTCCTACACTAGTGATGCCATTCCTGGGCCTGCTGTAGTGATTCTAGTCCTGGGCCTGCTGTAGTGATCTCGGTCATGGGCCCGCTATAGTGATCCCAGTCCTGGGCCTGCATTCCTAATATCAGCCAAACAGGCATATTTACTAGGTTGTTCCAGATCGGGACTGGGCTTCCTGCCACTTTTCCCCCTACCCCTTCTTGTAACTGTTATCCAGCTGCGTCCTTCTTTGACCTGATCTTCCCCACCGCCACCCTCTTCCATTTTACTGGCCACAGCCAGAGCATGCTCAGTGAGCTCTAAACTCCTCTCCAGGAAGGAACTTCCGAAACGCGCGTCGGGGTAGGCGGGAGACTCTGTGGCACCCGGCATGTACTATGCTTATCTGGTTGATTTTTGACAGACGATTTATATTTCCACATGATCATTACATCATGTATCATGTTATGGGCAGCTTTGTTAGTATCTTATGATCTTGCGTGACATGCAATATATTGTTGCCCCAATTTACATATGTCTGTAATTTATATTTATATGATGACTCCGGGTGTTGTCACAATGTCTTGCCGCCTGGGCTAATGTGGATATGTGTGCAACTTTTAGCCCTCACTTTGTCCCTTTATTTCTTTGTTCTGTTGATATTTATAAATAAATTTTCAATTTTTGCATAAGTCTTGTTTGACATTGCACTGATTTTTCTGTTTTGGTTCCTCTCCAGGTTTGCAATGCTCCTGTGTGTTGTAAGATGCACATGTAGATCTATTATCTGGGCTTCCAAACATTTAACTCGCGGACATTAAGAACAGATACCGTATATCACCCTCAAACATCTGTTAAAAACCTGCAGACATCTCACAAGATGCACCTAGTAGCATTGCTCATTGAGGACATAATAATGGGGATAAACAGTACAGATAAAAGCAGAAAAAACAACTGAAAACTTGTAAGGAAAACACCAAACTCTGCTCCTGTGTTACACTGATATTGCATTTAACTATGCACTTATCTGCTGCTCCACATTTAAAGGGAACCTGTCACCTCCTTTTTTGGATATAAGAAGCGGCCACCGCCTTTAGGGGCTTATCGACAGCATTTTGGAATGTTTTTCTTATCTTTCAGGTTACAAGTTATATTACACTCACCTGTGGGGCGGTCCGGTCCGATGGGCGTCGCAGGTCCAGGTCCAGCGCCTCCCATCTTCTTGCGATGTCATCATCTTCCTTGCTTCCTGCCGCGGCTCCTGCGCAGGCGTACTGATTTTCCCTGTTGAGGGCAGAGCAAAGTGCAGGCGCCAGGAAAGGTCAGAGAGGCCCAGTGCCTGCACACTGCAGTACTTTGCTCTGCCTTCAACAGGGTAAATCTGTACGCCTGCGCAGGAGCCACGGCAGGAAGCAAGGAAGATGACAACATCGTATGAAGATGGGAGGACCCGGACCTGCGACACCGACCGGACCGCACCGTACCGCCCCCCACAGGTGAGTATAATATAACTTGTTTTTCTTATCTTTCAGGTTATATCGGGGGCTTATCTACAGCATTACATCCGACAAAGGAGGTGACAGGTTCCCTTTAATATGCAGCCTCTACACTGCTCAGCAGCTTTGCTTAGAGTATCCGAAATTTGTAGTCCTTCAAACAGCAAACACAGGTGTATGCAAACACAGGCAGTATGTCACTGGTAGCACCTTCCCATCAGTATGTCGCTGACAGCACCTTCCCGTCAGTATGTCGCTGACAGCACCTTCACGTCAGTATGTCGCTGACAGCACCTGCCCGGCAGTATGTCGTTGACAGCACCTTCCCGGCAGTATGTGTTTGGCAGCACCTTCCTGGCAGTATGTCGCTGACAGCACCTGCCCGGCAGTATGTCGCTGACTTCACCTTCCTGGCAGGATGTCGCTGACAGCACCTTCCCGTCTGAATGTTGCTGACAGCACCTTCCCGTCTGAATGTTGCTGACAGCACCTTCCCCGCAGTATGTCGCTGACGGCACCTTCCCGGCAGTATTCGCTGACGGCACCTTCCCGGCAGTATGTCGCTGACGGCACCTTCCTGGCAATATGTCACTGACAGCACCTTCCCGGCAGTATGTCACTGACAGCATGTCATGTATAGTGTACAGTTCCTATAGCGTCTTGTGCTTGGGTGCGAGGAAAACACATGAGACATAGGTTGATATGAAATGACTTGTATTACTTCATACAAGCATGCAGAAAAGGTCACACAGTTTGCAGGAACAGAGGCAGGAGAACACAGCAGGCCAGAGTAACTTCAAGCTCTACAATAACTCTCCAAGCAGGTTCAGGATCTCTTCTCTGTACCGTAATTCCTCTGCAAACATGGATTCACCAGACAGCAGGTTTCCAAAGTCCAAAAGTGTTCCAAAGTTCCTCAGTAGGAAATAGCTGGAGTCCAAAATCCTAGGTTTCCAGGAGTCAGGTCACAGGCTGACTGAGGCTTGATTCAGGAGCACTGATTGTTCAGCTGAGGCTGCTTAAGAAGCAAGAGGGAGAGAATCAGGGCGGGAACATGAAAACTGGAAACTCCATATTAACTGAGGGCAAGAGCTGCAGAAAGACAGAAAGCAAAATGGCCGACGGAAAACTGAGTTTCAAGGAATATGTCAAAAGAGACAAAGAACCTTACATTACTCCCCCCTTAAGGACAACCTCCGGGTGACCTCAGGCCAGGCTTGTCAGGGTACCTCTGATGAAACTGGCGGAGCAGGCGAGGAGCATTTACATTATTGACTGGTTCCCATGAGTTGTCCTCCACTGGGTAGCCCTGCCATTTAATCAAATATTGCAACTGATTTCTGTACAACCTGGAATCTAGAATCCTTTCCACCATAAATTCTTCCTGACCATCGACCAGCACTGGGTCAGGGCAAGGAGAAGAGCGTCCAGGAAACGTATTGGGTGTTGCAGCCTTTAGTAGGGATACATGAAAGACAGGGTGGATTCTCATAGTTCTGGGCAGTTGAAGACGACAAGCAACAGCACTTATAATCTTACTGATCTTATAAGGTCCAATGTACTTATGTCCCAATTTAGACGATGGAATCTTTATTTTAAGATTTCTGGTTGACAGCCAGACCAAATCTCCTACCTTGAAAGCTGGTGCAGGTTTACGAAATTTATCTGCTGCTTTCTTGTACCTTTCCTGAGCCAATTCTATATTTTCCTTTAGAAGATCCATATTCTTTTGTAAAGAAGTGATTCTTTCAGCCACTGCCGGCAAGGGCGTATCTATGGGAAATCGAGGAAGAATGTTAGGATGATAACCTAGATTGGAGTAAAAAGGAGACTGCTTAGTGGAGGCGCTCTGAGAGTTATTATAAGAGAACTCAGCCAGTGGAAGTAGATCCACCCAATCATCTTGTAGGTGGCAGATAAAGCAGCGGAGATACTGCTCCAGGGTCTGATTGGTTCGTTCTGTCTGTCCATTAGTCTGGGGATGAAAAGCAGAAGAAAGGTTTACTTTAATGTCCAATGCGGCACAGAAATTTTGCCAAAACCTTGAAGTGAATTGCACCCCTCGATCCGAAATGACCTCATCCGGTACTCCATGTAAGCGAAACACATTCTTAATCATCAAGTCTGATGTCTGTTTTGCAGTGGGTAAGCCGACACAAGGGATAAAATGAGCTGCCTTTGTTAGACGATCAACCACCACTAGAATGGTGTTCTTCCCTTGAGAGGTTGGTAACTCCACAATGAAGTCCATAGAAATGGATCCCCACGGGCGGGACGGGGTGTGAAGAGGTTGTAACAGACCAGTTGGTGAGGAGCGAGGTGTTTTGCATCTTGCACAGACTTCACATGAAGTGACATAGTTTAAAACATCTTTCCTGTAAGTGGGCCACCAAAAGAAACGAGAAAGAAATTCTTGTGTCTTTAGAATTCCCCTATGCCCGGCTATCTTGGAATCGTGGATGAGTTGCAATACTCTCAATCTGACTGTTTCAGGTATATACAGACGTTGTCCCTGAATCCACACACCATTCTTAAAGACAAGACTTACGTCCCTTGGGGGTTGAGCCAACAAAGAATCCGCATGGTATGCTTCCTTGATGTCCTTAAGTAGGTCTTGATTATGAATCACTCCCAGGAATCTAGAGTCAGGAAGAATAGTCTTAGGAGGAGTAAGTGGACGTGTCTCTGCTGAATGAATCCTAGAGAGTGCATCAGCCTTTCCATTGCGCGATCCTGGTCTATAAGAAATTACAAAATTAAATTGGTTTAGGAAAAGATTCCAGCGAGCCTGGCGAGGAGTCAGGCACTTAGCCGACCTGATAAATTCAAGGTTACGATGGTCTGTCAGGACGACTATTTGCTGTGCAGCTCCCTGAAGAAGGTGTCTCCATTCCTTGAAGGCGGCAATAATGGCCAACAATTCTCTATTGCCCACATCGTAGTTCCTCTCAGCCGAAGACAACTGCTGGGAAAAGAAGGCACAGGGATGCAAGACATTCTTCTCACCTGTTCTCTGAGAGAGTATAGCTCCAACGGCACAGTCTGAAGCATCCACCTCTATTATGAAGGCAAGCTCGGGGTTGGGATGTACTAAGATAGGTGCGGTGGTAAATTTATCCTTTAAACAGGAAAATGCTTCCTGAGCTTGCGGGGTCCAGGAGAACCTAGACTGTTTCCGGGTAAGTTGGGTGATAGGTGACACTACCTCAGAGAAATTTCTAATGAAACGTCTATAGAAGTTGGCAAACCCGATGAAGCGCTGCACCTCCTTCACATTTCTAGGAATTGGCCAATCCTTGATGGCTTGGGTCTTGCTTCCATCTATACTAATCCCTTGCGTAGATAGTACATACCCCAGAAATTGAATTTCGGTCCTATGGAATTCACACTTTTCAAGTTTGATGTAGAGATGGTTTTGTCTTAGGCGTTCTAAGACCATTCTCACATGTCCATGATGTTCCTCTGTGGAGTTAGAAAAAATTAGAATATCATCCAGATAAATCACCACAAATGTATCTAGGAGATCCTTGAAGATGTCATTCACCAAGTATTGGAAAGTGGCTGGGGCGGTACTCAGACCAAAAGGCATAACTAGATATTCGAAGTGTCCATAGCGTGACCTGAATGCAGTCTTCCATTCATCCCCAGGTCTAATACGGACCAAGTTATAGGCCCCACGGAGATCCAGTTTAGAGAAAATTTTGGCGTGCCGCACTCTCTCCAACAACTCAGGGATTAAAGGCAATGGATAACGGTTTCTAATAGTAACCTTATTGAGTTCCCTATAGTCTATGCAGGGTCTCAGAGATCCATCTTTCTTCTTCACAAAGAAGATGGGTGCACCTGCGGGAGATGAAGAGGGGCGTATGAAGCCTTTGGCTAGATTTTCATCTATGTAGTCCTTCAAAGCTTTTAGCTCGGGCCCCGCTAGGGGGTAGATCTTACCAAAAGGTATCTCGGCTCCAGGCAATAATTTGATTGGACAATCATATGGACGGTGAGGAGGAAGCTGATCAGCGTTCTTCTTGTCACATAAATCCACATAGTCCTGGTATACAGCTGGTAGTTCAGGGACTGACATGGTTCCTTTAGGAACAGAGCAAGCTGAAACTCCTTGACTCATCTGTTTCTCCGGAAAGTGTAATTCCTTGGTCTCCCAGTTAATCGTAGGATTCTGCTCCTGCAGCCATGGTAGCCCTAGAATAATGGGAAAGTGGGGAGAAGAGATAAGCATAAAAGACATTTTCTCCTGATGATCTTTACCCATAAGGACCCTCAAAGGCTCTGTTTCCTGATCCACTGGTCCAGAGGTCAGCAGGGAGCCATCCACAGTCTCCATCTGTACTGGAGTAGCCTTCTTCACTGAACGTATCCCCTGTTTCAGAGCAAAGGAGATATCCATAAAATTTCCACTTGCTCCTGAGTCGATCATAGCAGAGCTAGACACCCAGACTGAGTCCACCCAGAGTTTGATGGAAAGGAAGCAATGAGAATTATTTCTTTTACAACTCAGCTGGGACACCGCTGAGGAAACTTGAAAAATTGCAGCGTTTATACCGTCATTGTCCCCAGAACTAACAGAGTTTAAGTCTGAAAAATCAAGATCTCTTGCAGCAGATCTCTCTGGAGTCTGAGGCTCGGACATGACAGAGCTCCTCTCGCAACACTTACAGTGAATGACTGCTGCAGTAGTCTTACGAGAACGGCTGGGGCAGTTTATAATGAAGTGCCCTGACTTACCACAGTAAAAACATAGATTTTTCTTTATACGATGTTCTTTGCGTGCATCACTAACCCGTCTTTGTAAAGAGTCCACCTGCATGGGTTCAGGTTCTGGTTCCCTTGTGATCCTACTCAAAGGTTCCTTAGCTGAGGAGGAAGGTAGGAAAAGGTTAGTGCGATTATTTTCGAACCATCTCTCTTGTCTGCGTTCAGTCAGACGAGCATCAATACGGATACAATAGTTAATAAAGTCACCTAACGCAGTGGGAGGGTCGGCACGAGCAAGTTCATCCTTAATCAGTGGAGACAACCCTTTCCGAAAAATAGATTTTTTAGCGGAAGTGTCCCAAGTGGTATCAAGAGCCCATCTCCTGAAATCCAGGGCATATTCGGCTACTGAACGCTTACCTTGGCGCAAAGTTAACATGGCTGCTTCAGCTGTTGCACCTCGATTGGGGTCATCAAACACCTGCCCCATGGCTGAAATAAAAGCATCAAGGTGATTCAAACAATCATCCTCAGTCTCAATCAGAGGGTTTGCCCACATCAAAGCCTTATTGGTAAGCAACATGATTATAGTAAGCACTTTGGATCGTTCAGTGGGAAATTGTGAAGCATGTGCAGAGAAAAATAGATTGCATTGGTTAATAAATCCCCTGAATTTCTCACGTTCACTGCCAAAACGAAAAGGAGGTAACTTGGGGATCCCAGAACTCGGGGTTATGGCAGGAGCCTGGACTCGTTCCTCTAGAGCCTCAATCCTGGCTCGTAATTCCTGAGTAGTTTGTCCAAACACTTGCAAATTATGATTAGTGAGGTCCTGTAGGCTTGCAAAACGGGTCTTTATAGTCTGTATATCTGCAAGGATTGTATCAGTCACTCCGCAAAGCTCCTTTATGCAGGCCTCCATCTTCCAGATCTTTTAAGGCAGAAGTGCTGGAAGGAGAAGAGGAAAGGAAAATAAAAAAAAAAAACAATAGTGTTTACCTGTGGTAACACTCCAGAGTAACATTTAACCCCTTAACGACCGTCGATACGCCTTTTAACGGCGGTCATTAAGGGTACTTAAACCACAGCGCCGTTAATTAACGGCGCTGTGGAAAAAGTGAATAGCGCCCCCCAGAGGCGCATTTTCTCCGGGGTCTCGGCTGCCGGGGGTAGCCGAGACCCCAGAGAACATGAATCGGGTCGGTTTTTACCGACACCGATGTTGCGATCGCCGTTATTAACCCTATAACGGCGACCGCAACAAAAAAAAAAAATGTGCCATTTAATTTCTCTGTCCCCTGATGTCATCGGACATCAGAGGACAGAGAAAAAGGGTCCCCGGGACCCCCACTGTGGCCCCCGAACCCTCCTCATGGCCCCAGGGCCCTCCGGTGTCCCCCCGGTGCCGGCGCCATGCTTTAAAATGGCGGGCGCACGAGTGCTGCGCCCGCCGCGAGGTGACGGGGGGGATGGGCGATTTTCTCTGGGGTCTCGGCTGCCTGGGTAGCCGAGACCCCAGAGAACATAATAGGGGCCCCCCCCAATCACCACTCTTTTGCGATCGCCATATACTGGCGATCGCAAAAGAGGAATCAATGCTGCGATCCCTGCCTGTAAATTTCTCTCCCCTCTGATGTGATCGCACATCAGAGGGGAGAGAAATAGTGTCCCGGGACCCCCGATCTCACCCCCCCCCTGTACCTGGAGGGGTCCCGTGTCCTCCGATCCCCCCCCGGTGCGGTACGATCCTCCCCCTCGCCTCCGGTCCTCCCCCTGGCCTCCGTTCAGCCGGCGTCTTCTTCCAGTAAAAAAAAAATGGCGGGCGCATGCGCAGTGCGCCCGCCGAATCTGCCTGGCGGCAAATTCAAAAAAATATTCATTCATTCTCTAAAAGTACAGTTTGATCACTGTGATAAACTATCACAGTGATCAAAATAAAAAAAACAGTACATAAACCCCCCCTATATCACCCCCTTGGTTAGGTACATATAATAAAATAAAGAAATTTTATTTATTTTCATTTTTCCATTAGGGTTAGGGTTATAATTAGGGTTAGGGTTATAATTAGGGTTGGGATTAGCGTTAGGGTTAGGCTGGGTTCATATTGCGTTATGGCAGTCCGTCAGACGGACTGCGTTACACCGCGGTATAACGCGGTGTAACGCAGTCCGTTAACGCTGCCATTCACCCGCTTTTGAGGGCGCATCGCGACGCATGACGCTTTACGTAAAGCGGCATGCGTTCACGACGTGCCGCCATTCAGTGACGGAGCCTCGGACACGGCCTGCAGCGTCTGGGCTCCGTCACCGCTAGCGCAAATGAATCATCGCTGATTCCTCTGCGCTAGTGAGTATAGCATAACGCGATCGCGTTATGCTATACCGTTACCAGCCCGTCAACGCTATGTGTTGAATGGGCTGGTAAAACGCAATATGAACCCAGCCTTAGGGTTAGGGTTATAATTAGGGTTAGGGTTATAATTAGGGTTAGGGTTGGAATTAGGGTTAGGGTTACAACTAGGGTTAGGGTTACAATTAGGGTTAGGGTTACAATTAGGGTTAGAGTTAGAATTAGGGTTGGAATTAGGGTTGGTATTAGGGTTAGGGTTGAGATTAGGGTTAGGGGTGTGTTGGGGTTAGGGTTGGAACTAGAATTGAGGGGTTTCCACTATTTAGGCACATGAGGGGGTCTCCAAAAACGCAGTGGCGTTCAAAAAGTCAAATAGCGCTCCCTCCCTTCCGAGTCCTGCCGTGCGCCCAAACAGTGGTTTACCCCCACATATGGGGTATCAGCGTACTCAGGACAAATTGGACAACAACTTTTGTGGTCTAATTTCTCCTGTTACCCTTGGGAAAATAAAAAATTGGGGACTAAACGATAAGGTTTGTGGAAAAAATATGATTTTTTATTTTCACGCCCGGGCGTTATAAACTTCTGTGAAGCACTTGGAGGTTCAAAGTGCTCACCACACATCTAGATAAGTTCCTTAGGGGGTCTAGTTTCCAAAATGGGGTCACTTGTGGGGGGTTTCCACTGTTTAGACACATCAGGGCCACTATAAACGCGACATGGCTGTCACGCTGTATAGCAGATATATATATGTGATGTCAGTAATCTATATCAAAAGGGCAACATACTATATAACATGCGCATAGATATATGATAACATAGAATTACCTGACAGAATGTCCAGTGGGTCAATACGGAATCCGTTATACGCTGTCTCCAGCTAGAGAGTGACCGGGGTCTAAGCTGACCCTAAACTGGGGTCCTAACTAATCCCTCTACCTGGAGGTACTGTTAAAGGTACAGAGGTCCAGGCCACCAGCGTAAACCCTGTCTCCTATCAATCCCTGCCAACTGTAATCTAGTCCTAAGAAGGACCCTGACTACCACCAAAGGGAATGAACAGGTAACGGTTAATGAACAGAAAGACATACAAGAAAGACAAGAAATAAAGTAAATAAAGTCTTACATACAACACTCACACACAGTAGGAACACCTAAGGTCTCAGAGATAAACTATAAGCTGTAAGAGTAAAAACAACTAAGGAGCTCTTAGCTTAAGTATTCTCAGAACCGATCCAGTCTGCTAGACTACATGAATGCTTTCACCGGCGTCTAACACCCAGACTGGCAGGAATATAAAGGAAACTAATTAGAACATAATCAAAAGCAGCCGGGCGAGGCTGGACCTAGTCTTAGCAAAGAGCTAGGTAAAATTAACTCTCTCATTACCAAAACACAAAGAACCAGCAACTCAGCTGTGAGAAGTCAGAATGTGCAATCGCGACGATCTTTGTGGCGATGCACCCATGACAGTACCCC